>OY757014.1:76572557-76777764 GCA_963580285.1 Lucinisca nassula
CGACATGACCCAAATTCGAACTTGACCGAGATATTGTCATGATTATCATTCTGAGCAAGTTTGATGATAATTGGACCAAAACTGTGGCCTCTAGTGTGTTCACAAGAAAAAGTTTACGCACGGACGACGCACGACGGACGACGGACGACGGACGAAGACGCCGGACATCTTACTGTCACAAAAGCTCACCATGACCTTCGGTCAGGTGAGCTAAAAAGCATATGATGATGTGATAATTCAGATATATAGAGTTTAAAGTTTCCAGTTTGTGGAATTCTTAACTTTTTGACCATATATATGACCCATATTCCTTTTTGACCTACAAATAGTTTTTGTTCAGGTGAACATTCCGACAGTTAAACAAGATGGTACTGTGGTGTCTGGGGAATTCACAAAGTACTTTTTATTTAATTTCAATTTAATTTTATTTCAATGTGTATGCATGTATATTTGCATGTTCATTCATGCATGTGTGTATGCATACACGCATGTGTGTGCATGTATTTGTGCATGAATGCAAGCATGTGCATGCATTCATGCATGTGTATGCATGTGCATGCATTTATGTGCATGTATGTGTGTGTGCATGAAAATGGACTATTGTTTTACTTCTATTTATTAAGATATGGAAATAAGGGAGGTTACTCACAGGCCTCTATAGTGTTAACAAGGTTTTTCCAAAGATTTGACCTCCTTTTTGACCCAACATGACCCATATTCGAACTTGACCTAGACATTGCCATCATGCTCCTTCTGAGCAAGTTTGATGATGACTGGACCAAAACTGTGACATCTAGAGTGTTCACAAGGTTTTTCCATGATTTGACCTACTGACCTACATTTTGACCCATATTCGAACTATATTGTCATACTAATCATTCTGAGCAAATTTGATGAAATTGGACCAAAACTGTGGGATCAAATGTGTTCACAAGTTTTTTTTCTATGATTTGACCTACTGACCAGTTTTTTTGACCTGACATGACCCATATTCGAACCTAACTGAGACAGTGTCATCATGACACCTAACTGAGACAGTGTCATGATGATCATTGTGAGCAAGTTTGATGACGATTGGACCAAAACTATGGCCTCTAGAGTGTTAACAGGAAAAAATTTACGGACAGACGACAGAGGATGCACAAGGCACCACAGACAGTGACGCAGGACATCTCAGGGTCACAAAAGCTCATTCAGGTGAGCTAATAACAAGAATTCCGCCGATGGCTATGTCACGCCTGTGAGAGCGCAAAGTCACTGAGCAATGAAATGTAGGCCAAGGTCAAATATAGATGCTTGCGCTGAACGTGTCATCCCTAGATACAAGTTTGTACCATGTAACATTAATCAAGCTCTAATAATTCTCGAGAAATAAACTTGACCATTTGGGTGAACGCTAGGGTGTTCACAAACTTTCAGAGTCAGTGAACCATGAAATGTAGGTCAAGGTCAATATGGATGCTTGCATTGAAGTTGACATCCATAGATACAAGTAAGGACCAAAGATCATTAATGTAGCTCTTATGGTTTTGAGAAATAAACTTGACCATTTTGGTGAACTCAGGGTGGTCGCAAATGTTGACAAAGTCAGTGAACCATGAAATGTAGGTCAAGGTAAAATACGGATGCTTGCATTAAAATTGACATCCATAGATATAAGTTAGGGCCAAGGATCATTAATGTATCTCTTATAGTTCTTGAGAAATAAACTCGACCATTTTAGTGAACAAATGTTGACACCTTGAGAAACTGACAAACAACCAAACGGATGAAAGTACAGAAAATTGGACTGACATTTCACGCCATGCTAATAGCAGGCACGACAAAAAGCACTATTTTTGGGGTTACATGTACACCTCATTGCCATGCGCAAATATACAGCCCACTACTTTAAGTAGTCACAGCAACACAAACAAAATAAGAGCATTTTTTAACTTGATCGAGTGAGTACGTTTTAGTTTTACGTCCCACCAACAGCTAAGGTCATACGAATATGGGACCTCTGTTTAAAGACTCA
Source organism: Lucinisca nassula (assembly GCA_963580285.1). Lineage (NCBI taxonomy): Eukaryota > Metazoa > Mollusca > Bivalvia > Lucinida > Lucinidae > Lucinisca > Lucinisca nassula. The sequence continues at coordinate 76,574,575 of OY757014.1, forward strand.
TCTGAAAGTCTGGAGAAGCCCAGGATCGATCCTGCAATCCCTGGTTTACAAGGCGAATAGCTTAACCACTGCACCAAAGGGGATTCTAAGGAACTTGATCGAGACATTGTCATGACATTTATTCTGAGCAAGTCTGATGATGATTGGACCATCACCGTGGTCTCTAGAGTGTTCACAAGGTTATTATATATAAGATCTGTCGCTGGACAGGGTAGTTCACCGCAAGTCGGCTTGGACTAGGTTGCGCAAAGGCAAATTTTCAGACCAATAACAGATACAAAGTCACAAAGAAAGAATTCAGTGCTATATATCTAGGGGATCATGTATGATTCAAGTCTGTCACATTAGTATCACTTTTAATTCCATTTAACCCTTAGACATAAATTAGCCAATCAAAACATACCAAATATAAACCAAATGGTTAAGAAGTTACAAAAAAGAAGGTCACATAGCTAAGGTCAAGGTCACAGGTCAAAATTTTATGTATAAGTGGGAAGGCAATGTCACAAGCAACCTACATGCCGAATATGAAAGCTCTACCTAAAACAGTTAGAGAGTTATGATAAAGTAGGTGACAGGTCAAGGGTCTAAGTCACAGATCAAAATTTATTGGAAAGGCAATGTTATAAGGAATCTACATGCCAAATGTATAGGCTCTATGTCCAATGATTAAAACTTTATGACACAGTAGGTCAAAGGGCCAGGTAAAGGTCAACATTTTTTTATGAGTGGAAAAACAATGTCGCAAGGAACCTACATGCGAAATATGAATGGTTAGAAAGTTGTGATAAAGTAGGTCAAAGGTCACAGGTCAAAGTCACAGGTAATTTTTTGTGCGAGGGATAAGGCAATGTCGCAAGGAACTTCCATGCCAAATATGAAGGCTCGATCTCAAATGATTAAAAAGTTATGGTAAGTAGGTAAAAGGTTCAGGGTCAAGGTCACAGGTCAAAATTTTTTGTATGCAAGGAGAGGCAATGTCACAAGGAATCTACATGCCAAATATGAAGGCTCTATCTAAAACAGAAAGTTACAACAAAAGTCGGTCAAAGATCACAGGTAAAGGTCACAGGTAAGTTTTTGTATGAGTGGTAAGGCAGTATCACAAGGAACCTACTTGCCAAATATGAAGGCTCTATCTCAAATGGTTAAAAAGTTATGATTAGTAGGTCATAATGTTAGGGGTCAAGGTCACAGGTCAATTTTTTGTATAAATACAAAGGCAATGTCACAAAGAACCAACATGCCAAATATAAAGGCTCTACCTCAAACGGTTCTAAAGTTATGATAAAACAAAAACTAGTGTTCACAAGGTTTTTCAATGATTGACCTACTGACCTACTTTTGGACCCGACATGAGTCATATTCAAACTTGACTGAGATATTGTCATGATGATCATTCTTAGCAAATTTTATGATGATCGGATCAAACCTGTGGCCTCTAAAGTGTTCACAAGGTTTTTCTATGATTTGACCTACTGACCTACTTTTTGATACCACATGACCCATATTCGCACTTGACTGAGATATTGTCACAATGATCATTCTGAGCAAGATTGATGATGATTGGACCAAAAATGTGGCCTTTAGAGTGTTCACAAGGTTTTTCCATGATTTGACCTACTGACCTACATTTGACCCGACATGACCAATATTCAAATTTGACCGAGATATTGTCATGACAATCATTCTGAGCAAGTTTAATGATGATTGGACCATAACTGTGCCCTCTAGTGTGTTCACAAGGTTTTTCTATGATTTGACCTACTGACCTACTTTTTGACCCAACATGACCCATATTCAAACTTGACTGAGATATTGTCAGGATGATTATTCTGAGCAAGTTTGATGATGATTGGACCATAACTGTGCCCTCTAGAGTGTTCACAAGGTTTTTCTATGAATTGACCTACTGACCTACTTTTTGACCCGACATGACCCATATTCAAACTTGACCGAGATATTGTCACAATGATCATTCTGAGCAAGTTTGATGATAATTGAACCATAACTGTGCCCTCTAGAGTGTTCACAAGGACTATCTATGGTTTGACCTACTGACCTACTTTTTGACCCTACATGATCCATATTCGAACCTGACCGAGATATTGTCATGATAATTATTCTGAGCAAGTTTGATGATGATTGGACCAAAACTGTGCCCTCTAGAGTGTTCACAAGGTTTTTCTATGATTTGACCTACTGACCTACTTTTTCACCCGACATGACCCATATTCGAACTTGACCGAGATATTGTCATGATGATCATTCTGAGCAAGTTTGATGATGATTGGACCAAAACTGTGGCCTCTAGTTTGTTCACAAGAAAAAGTTTACGCACGACGGACGACGGACGACGCACGACGACGCCGGACATCTTACGGTCACAAAAGCTCACCATGACCTTCGGTCAGGTGAGCTAAAAAGGTCTGTTCCGGTTATTGCAGGTCCGTTCCGGTTATTGGGTCCGTTCCGGTTAGTAAACGCACCCACTGGAAATTACTGCTTTGAAACTGGGAGCATGACTGGAATTCTAGGAAAATTAAGATGGGAGTCTCTCAAGAAAAGGAGAAGAGACAGTAGGCTCATACTCTTATACAAAGGTCTAAAGGGTGCTGCCAGCATTCCAACAGATGACCTTGTTCCCCCAGCTAGGCACTGCAGAAAGCACCATTCAATGACGTTTCAGACCCTTACTGCAAGAACGGACATTTATAAAGAATCTTTCTTCCCACGAACCATTAGAGATTGGAATGCCCTTCCCGATTTGATCATTTCGACGGCTGAAGGTGCTGAGGATTGTGTAGCTAAGTTTACCTCTTTGGTTAGAGCTAGGGACTAACTTCCCATATCACAGGTCCTGGTGTATGAATGTCATTTGACGTGGGGTTCGTAGAAATACCGGAACACACCAAAACACACTTGTAATTACCGGAACACACTCATTTTTTTTATTTTATATCATTTAAAACCGTATTTATGACTTAATTACAGTTTTAGTGTGTATGATGTTGTGACTAACAATTCTGATCCTACAATCATACAATAAACATGATAAATTAATCTTATTCCATTTCATTTTTATAGAAAATGTGTTCCGATGCGGAGGGTCTGAATATTGAAGAGATACATGTATTTAATTTAAGGTTACAACTCTCTGATAAACTCATCTGATTACAAAATGAAGTCAATTTGCATATTCTTCCATAGAAAAATAAATAAATAAATAAAGATTTAACATTTCCGACAATGTGTCTCCGTTTCAGACGATAAACATGAAATGTCAAAACCGTTAGCTGGGAAAATATACAAAAATGTTATCTGAAATTTTTAACCAGTCTGCTTAGTGCTGACTGTCCGCCCCATGCTTTTGCCCTGTCTGATGTTATATGTGGTTTACGGCCTAATGAACAGATAAGGTCATGTCTGTCCGTAATGCACCAGCCTATTGGTCTTATTCTGAGCAGAGAATGAAAAAGGATAAGGCCAAAACAAACTATATGTGTGGTTCCTCATACATGGTTTTCAAAAATATGGTAGGTAGGTAGGAAAATTATTTTATTTTTTTATTTTTATTTTTTTTTCTCACCTTCTATACTATGCTACACACCGCACTTATACTACTCAAAGTTGGAAAGGGATCACTTTTTATATCCCAGATTTTGCACTGAAGTTTTAAAATTTCATGACAGAATTTGTACTCCGAATATTGATAAATATCTTAAGCAGAAACTCGTCTGCAATTCAGTACTCATAAAAGTGCACACTTCTCACACTTAGCAAATGAATTCGTGTACCCCAAAAAACTTGCGTAACACTGCATTCAAACAGAAAACTCAAGCTTGTCAGTGTTCCTTTACTAAGCGTAAAAAGGAATGCATTTGATTTGTGAAACTTTAAAATGCCTAGGGGACAGCTAAGAAACCGCCTGTGCCCCGAAGAAATGAACCGTGGCGACGGAATGTTGGAATTTGGCGTCTCTCAACGTGGTGTTACTGGGATTCTGAATGTGTCTCAGACTGTGGTTTCCCGAATGTGGAGTCAGCATCTTTCCCTCGGGAATCCTTCACACAGACACGGCGGGGGTCAAGAAAGGGCTGCAACATGTGTGTGGAAATGTTGTTTATGTTTTTTGTGCAATCAAGATCAGGAACTTAACTTTTCAAAATGAAGGATTTTGGACTCCCGTTTTCAAAACTATCTATCTATCTATCTATCTATCTATCTATCTATCTATCTATCTATCTATCTATCTATCTATCTATCTATCTATCTATCTATCAGGACCTTTTTTGTTGATTCAGTCTTGACGTCAACGGTTCCTTAACGCTACGCGTTTGAATAGCCAGTTTAGGAACGGAACTGGAGTACGAATTTCTACACAAACTGTTAGTAACAGGCACCAGGATTTCGGACTGAATGCCAGATGACCTGCTGTACGTGTTCCGTTGAAGAGACAGCACGTGCAAGAGCGGTTGGACTTTGCCAAAACACACGTCAAGTGGACGATTCGTGACTGGACGCCAGTACTGTGTACTGATGAGTCCAGATTCTGTCTAGACATCACTGATAAACGTCAGTTAGTGTGGCGAATGTCTAAAGAGCGATTCGATGACTTGAATGTGGCAAAGCATGACCACTATGGAAAGGGATCAGTCATGGTTTGGGCTGTGATAAACGTGAACGGTAAAACTGACTTGTGCGTCGTTGAAAATGGAACGTTAACGGCAACTGGATACTGTAATGAGATTCTTGATCAGTTTGTGAGACCATACGCAGGTACTATCGGCCCGGACTTTATTCTAATGGACGATAATGTCAGTCCCCACCCTGCTCACGTCACTGATGCCTATCTGGAACGTGAGCCAGTCCTTCGTATGGACTGGTATGCTCGATCAGTACGACGATCACCGGACTTAAATCCGATTGAGAATGCGTGGGGCATGCTACAGCGTGCTGTTTCAGCCCGACCTGTGCAGCCGAGGACTTTACAGGAGCTCAAAGATGCATTGGTTGTGAATGGAGGTTGATTCCACAAAACCGGATACACACTCTGATTACGAGCATGTGCAGGCGATGTGGTGCTGTAATTTATCCCCGTGGATGCCATACACGTTATTAGGCACGTTTATCTAAACAAATTTGGAAATTTGTGAAAAATCATTTGTCCAAATCCCTTCGTGTTACGGCAAATTTTGTGGGTGCCAAGACGGTTGCTGTTGTCACGCTTGAATGCAGTGTCAGTTGACAAAATTAATCACTAGTCTTTGTGAAGGATATGTTTTCTATCATTATGTATCAAATTTTGGATTCAGCTGATTAATTTAACCAAACGTTATTTTGCATTAAAAAAGTGATCCCTATCAAACTTTGAGTAGTATATTTTTTGTTATATTGTTTTGCTTTTGTTGTATAATTGTACTTGAAAACATTGTAAACAAATAAAAGTATAATAAATAATGCTTAGTTTCCATCCATATTGTCCTAACTGTTACAAACAAGAGGGCCATGATGGCCCTGGATCGCTCACCTGATCCATAGTGTAACAAGTGGGCCCCAGAGAGGGCCATCATTGGCCCCAGGGCTTTAATGTGCATAATGTTGAGGGAGGTCTTAAAGGTGAAGCTTCATACCAAACATCAACAAAGGCTATAATTAGAACAATCTTGGCAAAGGTCCACTAGATGAAGCTACACATCAAATACCAAAGACCTAGGCCTTGCAGTTTCAGAGAAGAAGATTTTTTTTTTAAAGATATTCCCTACATAAGCCTATGCAAAACCAATTGGCCCGGGGCTATATAAATCTATGTAAAACCAAAGGGCCCCGGGGTTGGGGCATTTGTGGCCCCAGGGCTTTAATTTGAACAATCTTTGTAGAGGTCCACTAGATAAAGCTCCATACTAAATATCAAAGGCCTTGGCCTTGCAGTTTCAGAGAAGATTTTTAAAGATTTTCCTATATAAGTCTATGTAAAACCAAAGGGCCCTGGAGCGGGGACATTTTTGGTATCAGCTCTATAATTTGAATAATCTTGATAGAGGTCCACTAGATGCAGCTTCATACCAAATACAGTATCAAAGACCCAGGCCTAATGGTTTCAGAGAAGAAGATTTTTAAAGATTATCCCTATATAAGCCTATGTAAAACCAAAGGGCCCCGGGGCGGGGCCACTTTTGGCCCCAGCACTATAATTTGAATCATCTTGGTAGGGGTCCTTTAGAAGAAGCTTCAGACCAAATATAAAAGACATAGGCCTTGTGGTTTCAGGGAAGAAGATTTTTAAAGATTTTCCCTATATAAGTCTATGTAAAACCAAAGGGCCCCGGAGCGGGGGCATTTTTGGCCCAAGGGCTATAATTTGAACAATCTTGGTAGGGGTCCACTAGATGAAGCTTCATACCAAATATCAAAGTCCTGGGCCTTGTGGTTTCAGAGAAGTAGATTTTTAAAGATTTTCCGTATATAAGCCTATGTAAAACCAAAGGGCCACGGCGCAGGGGCATTTTTGGCCCCAGCACTATAATTTGAACAATTTTAGGTAGGGGTCCACTAGATGAAGCTTCATACCAAATATCAAAGCCCTGGGCCTTGTGGTTTCAGAGAAAAAGATTTTTAAAGATTTTCCCCATAAAAGCCAATGTAAAACCAAAGGGCCCAGTGGCGGGGGCATTTTTTGTCCTAGCACTATAACTTGAACAATCTTGGTAGGGGTCCACTAGATGAAGCTTCATACCAAATATCAAAGTCCTGGGCCTTGTCGTTTCAGAGAAGAAAGATTTTTTTAGATTTTCCCTATATAAGTCTATGTAAAAGCAAAGGGCCTCGGGGCGGGGGCATTTTTGGCCCCAGCACTATAATTTGAACAATCTTGGTAGGGGTCCACTAGATGAAGCTTCATACCAAATATCAAACACCTGGGCCTTGTGGTTTCAGAGAAGAAGATTTTTGAAGATTTTCCCCTTAAAAGCCAATGTAAAACCAAAGGGCCCCGTGGCGGGGGCATTTTTTGTCCCAGCACTATAATTTGAACAATCTTGGTAGGGGTCCACTAGATGAAGCTTCATACCAAATATCAAAGTCTTGGGCCTTGTGGTTTCAGAGAAGAAGATTTTTAAAGATTTTCCCTATATAAGCCCATGTAAAACGAAAGGGCCCCGTGGCGGGGGCATTTTTGGCCCCATCACTATAATTTGAACAATCTTGGTAGGGGTTCACTAGATGAAGCTTCATACCAAATATCAAAGTCCTGGGCCTTGTGGTTTCAGAGAAGAAGATTTTTAAAGATTTTCCCTATATAAGCCAATGTAAAACCAAAGGGCCCCGTGGTGGGGGCATTTTTTGTCCCAGCACTATAATTTGAACAATCTTTGTAGGGGTCCCATAGATGAAGCTTCATACCAAATATCAAAGTCCTGGGCCTTATGGTTTAAGAGAAGCAGATTTTTAAAGATTTTCCCTAAATAAGCCTATGTAAAACCAAAGGGCCCCGGGGCGGGGTCATTTTTGGCCCCAGCACTATATTTTGAACATTCTTGGTAGAGGTCCATTAGATGAAGCTTCATTCTAAATATCAAAGTCCTGGGCCTTGTGGTTTCAGAGAAGAAGATTTTTAAAGATTTTGCCTATATAAGCCTATGTAAAACCAAAGGGCCCAGGGACGGGGGCATTTTTGCCCCAGCCCTATTATTTGAACAATCGTGGTAGGGGTCCACTAGATGAAGCTTCATACCAAATATCAAAGTCCTGGGCCTTGTGATTTCAGAGGAGAAGATTTTTAAAGATTTTCCTTATATAAGCCTATGTAAAACCAAAAGGCCCAGGGGCGGGGGCATTTTTGGCCCGAGCACTATAATTTGAACAATCTTGGTAGGGGTCCACTAGATGAAGCTTCATACCAAATATCAAAGACCTGGGCCTTGTGGTTTCAGAGAAGAAGATTTTTAAAGATTTTCCCTATATAAGCCAATGTAAAACCAAAGGGCCCCTTGGCGGGGGCATTTTTTGTCCCAGCACCCTAATTTGAACAGTCTTGGTAGGGGTCCACTAGATAAAGCTTCATACCAAATATCAAAGTCCTGGGCCTTGTGGTTTCAGAGAAGAAGATTTTTAAAAATTTTCTCTATATACGCCTTTGTAAAACCAAAGGGCCCCGGGGCGGGGGCATTTTTGGCCCCATCACTATAATTTGAACAATCTTGGTAGGGGTTCACTAGATGAAGCTTCATACCAAATATCAAAGACCTGGGCCTTGTGGTTTCAGAGAAGAAGATTTTTAAAGTTTTTCCCTATATAAGCCAATGTAAAACCAAAGGGCCCCGTGGCGGGGGCATTTTTTGTCCCAGCACTATAATTTGAACAATCTTGGTAGGGGTCCACTAGATGAAGCTTCATACCAAATATCAAAGTCCTGGGCCTTGTGGTTTCAGAAAAGAAGATTTTTAAAGATTTTCCCTATATAAGCCAATGTAAAACCAAAAGGGCCCTGACGGGGGTCATTTTTGGCCCCAGCACTATAATTTGAACAATCTTGGTAGGGGTCCACTAGATGAAGCTCCATACCAAATATCAAAGTCCTGGGCCTTGTCGTTTCAGAGAAGAAGATTTTTAAAGATTTTCCCTATATAAGCCTATGTAAAACCAAAGGGCCCCCGGGCGGGGGCATTTTTGGCCCCAGCACTATAATTTGAACAATCTTGGTAGGGGTCCACTAGATGAAGCTTCATACCAAATATCAAAGACCTGGGCCTTGTGGTTTCAGAGAAGAAGATTTTTAAAGATTTTCCCTATATAAGCCAATGTAAAACGAAAGGGCCCCGTGGCGGGGGCATTTTTGTCCCAGCACCCTAATTTGAACAATCTTGGTAGGGGTCCACTAGATGAAGCTTCATACCAAATATCAAAGTCCTGGGCCTTGTGGTTTCAGAGAAGAAGATTTTTAAAGATTTTCCCTATATAAGCCTATGTAAAACCAAAGGGCCCCGGGGCGGAGGCATTTTTGGCCCCAGCACTATAATTTGAACAATCTTGGGAGGGGTCCACTAGATGAAGCTTCATACCAAATATCAAATACCTGGGCCTTGTGGTTTCAGAGAAGAAGATTTTTAAAGATTTTCCCTATATAAGCCAATGTAAAACCAAAGGGCCCCATGGCGGGGGCATTTTTGGCCCAGCACTATAATTTGAACAATCTTGGTAGGGGTCCACTAGATGAAGCTTCATACCAAATATCAAAGTCCTGGGCCTTGTGGTTTCAGAGAAGAAGATTTTTAAAGATTTTCCCTATATAAGCCAATGTAAAACCAAAAGGGCCCTGGGGCGGGGTCATTTTTGGCCCCATCACTATAATTTGAACAATCTTGGTAGGGGTCCACTAGATGAAGCTTCATGCCAAATATCAAAGACCTGGGCCTTGTGGTTTCAGAGAAGAAGATTTTTTAAGTTTTTGGTGAAAAAAATCTATTTTTGGCTCCTGTGACCTAGATGTGCAACGGACCGGAACCATTTGAACAACTTTGAAAGGGGACCACCTAAGGATCATTCCTGTGAAGTTTGGTCAAAATCCGATCAGTGGTTTAGGAGGAGATGTCGTTTAAAGAAATTGTTTACGCACGCACGCACGCACGGACGGACGCACGACGGACAAAAAGTGATCCCAAAAGCTCACCTCGTCACTTCGTGACGGTGAGCTAAAAAGGGTGTTCTTCAGTCAGTGCAAAGTATTTTGATTGGACATCCTGTGTACCGGTATGTGTTTGCCTTTTACAAAAGGTCAGCCTTTTGGACTTGCTGTTCTAGTGAAGGTTGCTTTATAACTGTTATTGTACCATATATACCTTGAAGATAAATGTTAAAGTTCAAAAGATCAAGATGAAATGACAGAGTAAACGGATTTCAGAAAGTTTCTTTTAACGGCTTAATGCTGCAAATTAAACATCCAGCAATTAGCACCAGCAGAAACTATTTTATATAATCTTTTCAAATCGTAGTCCTTGTGCCATTTGTTTCTGTATTACTTTGTCTTAGAGCTGAACATGATAGATAGATAGATAGATAGATAGATAGATAGATAGATAGATAGATAGATAGATAGATAGATAGATAGATATAGATAGATAGATAGATAGATAGATAGATAGATAGATAGATAGATAGATAGATAGATAGTTTTGAAAACGGGAGTCCAAAATCCTTCATTTTGAAAAGTTAAGTTCCTGATCTTGATTGCACAAAAAACATAAACAACATTTCCACACACATGTGTGCACTACATCATATTTGCATGTTTCCCTAACTGCCTCTTTCATGACTTCAATCCAAACTTGTACAGTGTGGAAACTCAATAGAACCATGCCATTGAGGTGGTTGTAATAAGAAACCACAATGTACATGTATGTTCTGGAGCAGAGATTGGGAAAAAATATATCCCCAGTTTAGTCTGCTTTCCCCTTTAACTAGGGGCATGCAAGGGTGAGCAGGGATAAATAAGTTCTGAATAGTTAGATCCTCCGGAAGCAAAGAATACACCAAATAAACGAAAATAGCAGACTCGGTTTTATTGAGTCTGTTCATCTCAATGTCGGGTAAAAGACCTACAGCATTGGAAGCAACGTCTCCAAAATGACCTTTACAGTGTTGACGGGAATGTTAAATCTCAAATCAAATTACCAAAATATAACAACGTCATGCCTGTTTAAAGAATGGATATTTTAGACACTTTTTTAGCAATAGATTGTTGCCTGTTTGATGGTTTACCGCTAATCCCGCTGTTTATTGTTCCAAAGTATCTCACTTTAAAATTTGATGACCAGTGTACATGTAAGAGATACCAATTAAACGATTAGATGTGAAAGGTTACCTGACCAGTGTTATCATGTGCATATGCGGCCAGTCTGATCGGCGAGTGTCTAAACTTTCCGAGAAATGAAACCTTGTGAGCAATAAACTCAGATCAGACTGTGCAGAACTTCAAGCTGATCTGAGTCTTTTCTGTACGCGCATACGCATTCAGTGCATTTCTCGGAAAGCATTTCTGATGTCACCGCCATATGACATCCTAGCTCATTAACTACCGTCTTTGTCGGACATATATTACAACCTATTAAACTGCTTCCTGCACTCACGAAAAAAAAATTCTTTTAGCGTAAAATCAGCCTGTACATCGAGCTCTTCGTTTGCTGCGATCTGCATATCCCAGAAGCCATACTACAACAGGTTTGAACAAAGAGCAAAGACTGATAAGACTACGCAGGCTGATGATCTGTGACTTCACCTGTCGCACAGTTTTACTGTCATGTTTTCCAAAAATTGGATTTGAAGACCGTGTGTGCAACCTATCGATGACGTGTTATTGAAAAACGTGGGAAAATTTCAGACTGCAACAAATGCACGTTCAAAATGACGGCGGGAAATTAAGTGGCATGAAAAAAACTATATATGTGTGACCAGCGAAGACTACGATCATCCAGCGCATCTGTGAAGGCTTAGCTTTCTGTTCATGGAGATAGTGAAAATACTTGAGAGATTTACACAAGCTGTCTGCATTATATATGTTTGTTGAAGCGTGCACACTTGTCTGATTATCGCTACAGGTGGTAAAACATGATTTGGATAATTTTTATTGTCACAAAAGTAATCTGATTATTGAGAGGGGTCATACCGTCATGGTCTGCATACCGCAAGAAATGTTCGCCATTGTCCTTTTTTATGCGTCCGAGACATGGGTTTTATGCATCTTGCGCTTCCGAAAACAAATTGCATTCATAATTTGTGGGTTCCGACCGCTTCCTAATTTTGCCTCTCTTACCGGTATATGGAAAATACCTGTTGATCACAGGAGACAACAGACGTTTTACCCTCTGGTAGTAGTTTTTTTTTCTTATTTATTTTGTTTCCGGTGGTGGTTCTATTGGCTTGCATGAACGGTCTTGAATGTGCTAGGTACTGGAGATTTTGGATTATAATTATGGGTTACTTCAAAGCGTCGGCTTCTTCAGAAGTAGCCACATGCCATATCCCTGACCCATTTGAACTGTAACTGGCTAATTGTTATTGATTAGCACAGGCCACTTACCGTTAACTGACAGCTTGCGGCAATTGATAAAAAACAGCTTTTGAATAGCGACGCTTACGATATGCATTTTTATTCTAGGCTCACAGTTATTAAGAGACAAACACGGATGTTTCTGATGTTTTTTTGGCAGACGCACACCATTTCATGCGTAAATGCGACCAGATTGTCCTTTAATGAAAGCGCTTTTTAATGAATATGTACTTAAATACTTTAACCATGAAAAGTGAAAGACCGTTTTTGCACATAAAATGTTTGTAATATTCATGATAGAAAAAATAATTAGGGTCGGCGGGAAAAAGCTAGGCACGGTCGGGTAACCGGAACCACACATATATTTTATATTGGCCTAACTGGTGATGAAACATAGCAAGACATGTTTTTATATTTGCACAGTTTTATTTCATCATTAATCAATTCATTATAAAACGTGTTATAAATTTTCTCTCTCTCTCATTAAACAATGTATATAGTATATAAAAACACAATGTATACACAAAAATCAACTAAACTAAAGAATTTGAAGAAGTGCCCCAATTTGTGCCATGCCATGAGAAAACCTGTCATCAAACATATGTTGCCAGCAAAGGTCCAGATCAGACTGTGTAGCGATGCGAGTTGGACCGTCCATGCATATTAACCATGTTAACTCTTTGGTTCCACTGAGCGGCAGGGCTTGGTATGTCATTTCAATTAGTCCAACAAAATGGCAAACAACGTCTCTATAATGACCTATTAATTGTTGATGAGGATGTTAAACCTCAAATTATCATGCAACATCTTTCAGAGCACAAGATCCTTGTCGAATCCCAACATGGATTTAGAAGCGGTAGGTCATGTGAGACCCAGCTTGTCCAGTTCATCCACGACCTACAGGAGTGAGTGTTTTACGTCCCTCCAACAGCTAAGGTCATACGGAGACGGGACCTCGGTTTAAAGACTCATCCGAAAGTCTGGAGAAGCCCGGAATCGATCCTGCGACCCCTGGTTTACAAGGCGAGTAGCGTAACCACTGCACCACGGAGGCTTCTACACGACCTACAGGAAAACCTGGACGGGGCCCATAATAGGGGTCACAAACAAACAGACCTAATTATTATGGACTTCGCTAAGGCTTTCGATAAAGTGCCCCACAGAAGACTTCTGTATAAACTGGAGTACTATGGTATCCGAAATGATACCCTCCAGTGGATTTCTGCTTGGCTATCCGGACGAACACAAAGAGTCGTACTTGACGGTGTTTGCTCTGACCCCGCCCCGGTGCTGTCTGGTGTCCCACAAGGTTCCGTGCTGGGACCGATATTGTTTTTTATTTTTATTAACGACCTGCCAGACAACATCAACTCTACAATCCGCCTTTTCGCTGACGATTGTGTACTGTATAGAAATATAAGAGGGTCTGATGACCTACAGATACTTCAAGATGACTTGGAAAAGTTGGCTACCTGGGAAGAGGCATGGCTCATGAAATTTAATGTCGCCAAATGTCACTCTATGAGAATGTCAAGGCACCCTCCACATAAACAGATGGTCCATGGTTATACATTACATAACCAGGTTTTAGAGAACGTTTCTTCTGCTAAATACTTAGGAGTTCAAATCACTGATGACCTCGAGTGGGGTCAACACATTAATGAGATAACTAGTAAGGCTACTAAGACACTCGGTTTCCTTCGTAGAAATTTGGCCTTCGCACCGAGGGAAACCAAGGATGCTGCATACAAAACCTTAGTCCGCCCCAAGCTTGAATATGCAGCTCCAGTTTGGATGCCCTATCATCAAAAGGAGACTGATAGAATAGAAAAAGTTCAGAGGACTGCTGCTCGCTGGACCTGCAGACGTTGGCGCAACCAAAGCCACGTTGGAGAGATGCTTGAAGAACTCCAGTGGCCGACTCTGCAGGAAAGGCGAGAGCAGGCTTCGCTGACTCTATTCTATAAAATCCACAATAATTTAGCCATTATAGATAAGAGTAGGTACCTATCTGAAGCTGGTGGAGGATGTAGGAGAACCAGGTCCCATCCCTTTCAGTATCACCGTCCTAATGCTTATACGGATGGTTTTAAGAGTTCTTTTTTCCCCAGGACAATTGCAACTTGGAATGGCCTTACAATCGAAGCTGTCTCTTCTGAGACAGTTGATGGGTTTAAGGCCAAAATATAATATCCTAGGGTTGGGCAGGGGATAGGCATGGATGCCTTCCCCTGATGGCTTCTTGTAAATAGTTTTAATCTGCTGGTGGCTGTGTCACAAAGCTCTTTTTGGGGATTGAAAACATTTGTGCCACACCCCAAACCTGTTATCATGGTCAGAATTGACCGAAAACAGTATCGGGAGAAAGAAAGAAATTAAACAATGCCCATTTTTTTTATAAATTAATCCCCATCGTAATTCTTTTTTTAATTAAAATAACATATTGAAGTTCACATGGTTAATTAATGAATTATAATATAACTTTCTAATACCTAACATTTACCGGATCACACTGTCATATAACAGGATTAATCATTTGATTCTAAACTGAGCCAGGGTGAATAAAGTATGTTCACATGTTAAATTTGGTCAAACTATGACACACCAAATATATATTAGCACATATTCCCCTCCCCCCCCCCCCCCCCCCCCCCCCCCCCAAAAAAAAAATAATTAATTGGCCCCAAACATTTTTTGAGTGTGTTCCGGTAATTACCAGTGTGTTCCGGTGTATTGGTGTGTTACGGTATTTCTACCAACCGATTTGACGGGTCATCAGTAATAATTCTGATTCTGAACTGGTTTCTTAGACCTCACAAGGGACTTGTGCAAATACTAGACTAGGACACACAGACAGTAGGGACCCAGCACCACAGGTTACTGGCATGGGTGAATGAACGCCTGAAAGACATGTCACCACTGATTAAACTAAAAAATTAAGACCAGACTCTTCCGAAATTTCTGCTGGCAAACTTTTGATCAGTAGATTCCTGTCTCGAATGAACTCTTCCTTTGCCCGCTCAAGCAACTCAAAGTTGCTAACATCATCGGAAAAGTTTTCTTTCATTCCTGACATTCTGTTAAGTCACTTATGCTAGTAGAAGCTGTATGATTTGTCGGCAATGCACGAATTCGCTCTTTCTTCACGTTTAGACGTCCATGTTTATTACCCAGCATTCATGCAATCTACGGTTTGGAACGGAGACAGTTCACCGATGGTGCAAAAGGCGAGCGCTTTTTAGCGCTCTGTCCGTTCTATGCAACGCTCCGCTCGATGGAGGCGCGTTCTAAAATGTCTGCCAAAATAGAACGATTTTCAAACCCGAAAATTTCCCAGAAAAAAAAGATGCGGTGCTTGCTTCAGTGACTTTTTTGTTTTCTCTTGTCATTTCTACCAAAATTGAGAAGAAAACAGTAGCTAAATGGCTTAAAACGGACACTCACTTAAAACTTTCTTTAAGTCCATAAGAACCTTGAAATTCTGAAGCAAGTTTTAGAAAATGAAAGCAGCATTCTTATAGATTGGTTCTTTAAAAAATTTATGCAGGCAAACCCTGGCAATCTGTATTGGAAAAACTGCCCATGACACTATTACATCCTTCAACATTGACTCAGTGGAAATCAAATGTGATGATAATGTCTCTCTTTTAGGGGTTAATATCGATTTTATGCTGCGTTTTGACAATCATGTGTCAGAAATATATTAAAAAGCCTCTAAACAGTTAGCAGTTTTAAAAAGGATTGGCAGATTTTTAAGCAAACAAGGTAAACTGACTATTTATAACTCTTTTATTGTCTCAAATTTTAACTACTGTCCATTAGCATGGCATTTTTTGTAGTATGTCTAGTACCATTAAAATTGAAAAGATTCAGGAACGGGCTTTACGATTCATCAACAATGATTTCAGGTCATCTATCCAGGCTCTAGTAGCTTCAACCAAAACCGAACCACTACATGTAAAACGATTGAAGCTGATGGCTACCGAGGTGTTCAAATTGTGAATAACATAGCACCAGAGTATATAGGTGATTTGATAAATTTACAATGTTCCACAGGGTCCCCCTATTTGCAGACAAGAACCGTCAAGAACCGACAAGAACAGTCAAGAACCGACAAGAACCTTTTTTGGCCTATTTATCATAAAATATAATTTAAAATGATATTTTAAACCAATTCTGATATATATCAATGCTATAATATCATTTTTATACATGCATGAGAGGCATAAAGTTGTCCACATTATTCTCTTGACGGTAAATTCTCGTGTCGGTAAATTCTCGTGTCGGTATTTATAGCAAACGTCAATTTTGTCACTAGATGACAGCTATGTTTGTTCATCATGAACAAACTTGATTAATTATTTAAAAAATATACCTAGCAAACAACAGTTCCATCATTAGATGTTAGCTACAAACGTGCATCGTGGATATGATTTATGAACAAAACAACAACAACAACAACAAAAAATTCTCTTGACGGTAAATTCTCGTGTCGGTAAATTCTCGTGTCGGTTTTATAGCAAAATTCAATTTTGTCACTAGATGACAGCTATGCATGTTAATCATGAACAAACGTGATTAATTATTTACAAAATATACCTTTTTATACATGCATGGGAGGCATAAAGTTGTCCACATTATTCTCTTGACGGTAAATTCTCGTGTCGGTAAATTCTCATGTCGGTATTTATAGAAAACGTCAATTTTGTCAGTAGATGAAGCTTATAACTATACTTTAAATTATGAGAATATCTAACATATTTTTTTTTTTTTTTTTTTTTTGCGAATATCATATGTGATATACTACTTATAAAACAGGATAATGGGATAATGAAAGTTTAAAAACTTTGCAAATAACATTTATGCTATAACATAGAGAATTTCTCTTACCAGTATTTACCGACAAGAAAAATGGCCTGGGCTTGAGATGTCATTTCATCTCAATGTCGGGTAAAGGTCCCACAAAATTGATATCGCTTCTCTTCTTGTCAGTAAATACCGACAAGAGATTCATTACGTTCACAAGTCTGTACAATGAGGCGGTTCTAACGGGTACCCACATTCTATGTTTTAGATCATCATATATATGCATGATATCGCTCCTCTTCTTGTCAGTAAATACCGACAAGAGATTCATTACACTCACAAGTCTGTACAATGAGGTGGTTCTAACGGGTACCCACAATCTATGTTTTAGACAATATTAAATGTCCATGATATCGCTTCTCCTTGTCAATGAATACCAACAAGAAAATCACTCAGTTATTTGGCGAGAAAGTTTTCTTATTGGAAATACCGTCAAGAGCAATTTACCGACAAGAGCCTATTGGCGGCCCCTAGCTAGAATAATATTTCAATCAATGTTATGCTCAACTGCTTGTTTGGACTATAAGTTTCAAAGAAACAAAAGCTAACAAACGCTGTGAAGCCATTTTTCTTGTCGGTAAATACTGGTAAGAGAAATTCTCTATGTTATAGCATAAATGTTATTTGCAAAGTTTTTAAACTTTCATTATCCCATTATCCTGTTTTATAAGTAGTATATCACATACGATATTCGCCAAAAAAAATATGTTAGATATTCTCATAATTTAAAGTATAGTTATAAGCTTCATCTAGTGACAAAATTGACGTTTTCTATAAATACCGACATGAGAATTTACCGACACGAGAATAATGTGGACAACTCCCATGCATGTATAAAAAGGTATATTTTTTTAAATAATTAATCACGTTTGTTCATGATTAACATGCATAGCTGTCATCTAGTGACAAAATTGAATTTTGCTATAAATACCGACACGAGAATTTACCGACACGAGAATTTACCGTCAAGAGAATTTTTTGTTGTTGTTGTTGTTGTTTTGTTCAAAAATCATATCCACGATGCACGTTCGTAGCTAACATCTAATGATGGAACTGTTGTTTGCTAGGTATATTTTTTAAATAATTAATCACGTTTGTTCATGATGAACATACATAGCTGTCATCTAGTGACAAAATTGGCGTTTGCTATAAATACCGACACGAGAATTTACCGTCAAGAGAGTAACGTGGACAACTTTATGCCTCTCATGCATGTATAAAATGATATTACAGCATTGAAATATATCAGAATTGGTTTAAAATATCATTTTAAATTATATTTTATGATAAATAGGCCAAAAAAAGGTTCTTGTCGGTTCTTGTCGGTTCTTGACTGTTCTTGTCGGTTCTTGACGGTTCTTGTCTGCAAATAGGGGGACCCGTTCCACATATAATTTCAGGAGTGAAAATAAAGCAAGCCTCCCGCGAGTAAATACTACAAGGTATGGCCTAAGGTCATTTCGATATGAGGCACCCCGTATCTGGAACAGTCTCCCAAATGATCTGAGAAAGGCCGAATTCCTTCCTCAGTTCAAGAGACTGATCCAAGCTTGGGAAGGCCCCATATGCAAATGCCCTTCTTGTTCAGTTTAACGTTGCTGTTGCATGTACATGTCGTTTCTCTTTTCTTTTTATTTTGTTTTGTTCCGACCCTACTACTTCCTTGGTTAATAGTTTTTTTTTCTGTTTGTTTGTTTCTTTCTTAAGGGCACTGTGGGCAACGCCTCACCTTTCCCTTTTTTCGCTTTCGTACCAAGGATGTATTAGTCGGAATCTTTTGATGCAGCAAACTGACATTCACTGACCTTCATATGGCCGTCCTCTTAACGCTATATATGTATTTTTCTAACACAATTTTTTATTAATCTTTTTCGTTCTGTTTTAGTACTTTCTCATTACATGTACATATTATATATATTTATATTTACTGTCTATATTATGTCTTAACGTACCTTGTAAATGTAAATCTTACAACACCTATTTCTTATGTAACTATCTTACTGTGTGATGACTCTTAACTTGTGCCTTTATTTGTAAAGTCTGCATGCTGTGATATATTTATAACCCGTTGTTGTTTTACTCAATGTTTGTCGAAATACAAGCCCTACTGGGCTTATGTTACTTGTTATACATATTCGACACTAAAAAAACTTCTATGTCTATGTCTATGCTTAAAACGGACACTCAGTACATCGCGATGTCGGGCGCCACCATTTGGTTTCGCCTGGTTGCTATGCAAAGTAGAATGAGGCAGCTCCAAACCCTGTTACGAAGCGCTTTATTAAAACGTACCGTTGCATAGCGAAGCGCCACAAAGCGCTCTGTAGCGCTCGCCTTATGCAACTCCTCCCAGAATTGTTACTCAGAATCAGAATCATTCATACACCGATAAGCGTACACCGATAAGCCTATTGGTTATTGGCGGAAGGTTCTGACACTGACTAATTTTATGTATTTATTTATTTATTCCTTCTTTTTTTTTCTGTTTTAGTTCTAAGACCTTTGTCTTCAGTGAATTACTTACTCAGGGCACTGTACCAGATGACTGGCTCTTCTGTCGCGGCTTATTTTGGTCTGTGAGTGTGTGTATCGCTTATATTATTTTGTTATGGCTAGCCAACTGGCCATTTTGTGGGAAAGTATCTGTCCTTTTGGCTTTCCGCTATTGATGTTTCCATTAGGGTTTAGTTGTTTCACGTTTGTGCTTCTTTCCTTTGGTGCCTCTGATGGGAGCTGTGGGTTAATTGTATCGATTTCTGATCATTTCTTTCTTTTCTATTCTACAAGCAAATGCTACTCCGGTCATCCTGGATGGGTTCGAAGTCATATCAGGCGTTCCCCAGGGGACTGTGCTTGGTCCACTTCTGTTCCTGTGCTTCATCAATGGCCTACCAGAGTCGACCTTGTCCTATGACACCAAGCTGTTCTCTGATGATAGCATGCGCTTCAAGGTAATCGACAATGACACTGACAGAGAGCTACTCCAAAGGACCTATCAGCCGGCGAATGATGCGGATAAGGTCAATATGTGCGCAGGCTTGCTCTGGGTGTGTGGGATCACCGTGATATAGAATTCTCCGGTCGGTACCGTGCCTTAGCTATTAGACTCGGAGGAGACTTCCGAATATTTACGAAAATTAACTGAATTTTGATTGTTTGTAGTTACCGTATTCGCCCTTATTACCGCACCGTGCGCTTAGTTTTTTCAAAATCGTGTGATAAAATCTTGGTGAAAAATCTACCTAATAAGCGCACACTTGATACGAAAACAACAGCTTCCAAGACGATGCTTACTAATATTTAATGGGACGGAAAAAGATACTTAAGCATTGCCTTCACTGTTGGAAGAAATAATGGTAAGTTTTTATAGATTTAGTATGAGAGCTTCGAGGGGAGATTACTGTAAAGTGTGCGCTTATGCATTTCCTTTTCAAAAATAGCTTTGGTGTGCGCTTATAGGAGCATGTGCGGTAATTAGGGCGAATACGGTATGTATTTTTACTCTTTTTGGTATTCTCTGCCTTTTATGGGAGCATTTCATGTATTCAATGTTATGATATGTGATTTGCAAATAAAGTTGAGTTGAGTGGAGCATTGGAACTCTTGGAAGAAGCTTGACAGATGGGTTTCAACCCAACAAAGTTTGTTGTGCTGAGGATCTCTTCCAAGAAAAAGAAAGATCGTCAAACAAACTACATGTATCAGCTTCATGGATGCACCCTGGAAGTGGTAGATGCAAGTAAACACCTTGGAGTGACACTAACAGAAGGCTTGTCATGGGATCAGCACATCCAGCATACCATAGACAATGCCAATAGAACAATTGGATTCCTGCGCAGAAACCTGAGGGACTATACACGACCTGTCAAGGACCTGACCTACAAGACGATGGTATGTCTTTTATTTAATAGAGTAACTGTCAACGATCTGTGATCCCCATCAGCAAGCAAGCATCGTCTCAGAGACTCTGGAGAAAGTCCAACGAAGAGCGGCACGACTTCTCATCAAGAACCCTAGGATGTGTCAGCAAGATGCTAGATGACCTTAACTGGGAGCCACGCGATGTACGGAGAAGACACGACAGGCTTAGCATGCTTTACAGAATAGAGCACAGTCTGGTAGATATACCTGCTAACAGATACCTGAGCCGAAGGGATAGCCGCACCAGAGGACCAGTGAAGTTTTTCCAGGAGAGAATCACCAACTCGAACTACTCCCAATTCCTTTTTCCCCGAGGACAGCCAGGGACTGGAACAGACTACCGTCCAGAGTAGTGTCTGCATCTACCCTGGAAGACTTCAGGTTACTCCTCTAGGAGTAACCAGCTCCAACACTGACAGAGAAGACATCACTGTACATAGTTTTAACCTGGTTTTACTTTTACCAACTTGTAAATAGGTCCTGGGGCTTGCTGATGCCATCGCACTACCTTGCCCCGCAGAGTCAATTGCGTTCTATGAAGATCCCGACTCTAAAACTAGACGAAGAAGAAGAAGATATGCATCTGTTGCAAAACGCTAGAGTATATATACTTAAACAGGTTCAATGAAAACGCACCACTTTTAGAATTTTGATTTATTTAGTTTCAGGTAAGAATTGACTGACTTTTTCGACTGATATATACGGAATTGTAAAGTTGTCACCGAAGCATGAGTTTGTTTGACACGAATACTGCGTGATTTTCATGATGTGCACGTGCAAAATGCAAAAAATTGCAAAATTTTCGTAATCACAATATTTTGGCACTTTCTTTACTGTCATTATAAGGTCCGGATTTCTAACGTTAAAAAGCCAGCAAAACATTTCAAAAGAACAAGCCAATGAGGCGTCTAAGTAAAGTCGATCGTCATCGTGCCCTAGGTTTGGTTGAAGGTGGGCTTTCATACCGCCAAGTTGCAGAGCGTATGGGTTGGTTGAAAGGCACAACGCTACGGGGTCTGTGGACGATAGACAACTCATTGGACGTTAACGTGTTACTACACGTCAGCAAGGGCCGGTACATTGTTTTGAGTCATTTACGCGGCCGATTCAGGACGTCTGTGGAAACTGCCAAGGAGGCATATGAACGCCTGATCTGACGCGTAAGTGCCTTAACTGTACGGCGGCGTCTTCAGGAACGCGGTATTTCTAGCCATAAGACGTATAGGGGAACGTTTTGGCTGCGGAACGTTGAACCAGTCGCTTTAATTGGTGTCGACAGCGTATCAAATGGACACAACAGCGTTGGCGTGGTGTACTATTCACGGACGAGTCCCGTTTTTGTGTTGAACTGTTTGATAGGCGGCGTAAAGTATGGCGTTGACGTGGGGAGTGATTTCAAGACAGTTGTGTTAAACAGGTGTCATGTTGAGGTGGTGGTAGCGTAATGGTGTGGGGAGGAATCTCATGGCACCACAAAACCCAACGCATCGTTGTTGACGGCAATTTGACGGCACGTCGTTATATCGATGAAATTTTAGGGCCTGAGGTGGTACCGTTTTACGCAATAATGGTGACGTTACGTTTTTCCAACAGGACGATGCACGTGTTCATTCTGCGAGGCTAACCATGGACGTTTTCAATCAAAATTGTGTGCAAGTTCTTCATTGGCCTGCGTTTTCACCGGATTTAATTTAAATCCAGTTGAGCACCTTTGGGACCAGCTCGGAAAACATGTGTACATCCGACGTCATCCGCCAATCAACCGTCAGCAGCTTGCAATGGCGCTACAGGAAGAATGGGACAACATCACACAAGACCAGATACAGCGTTTAATTCTAAGCATGAGGCGTCGATGCCAAGCAACACTTGATACTAATGGAGGACATACATGTGATTTTGATTTTTCGGGTGTGTGGACTTATTCGCGTCTCCGTATCTCTGCATCCCATGAAATGCTATAACTCTGTAGTGAGTCTGTGGATAAGTTAGTGTTAATTCATAAAACGTGATCACATGCTTGAAATATTGTAAATCAATTAAAGTTTGAGGTATAGTACTAGTGGTGCGTTTTCATTGAATCTGAGTATATTAGCAAGCAACATAAACAATCTCTTAGCATTTTAAAGCATTCTTGCTGACTGTCCGAACGGTTTCCGAAGTCGAAGGTCTTGTGAAACACAACTTTTCCCAATTCTACCACGACATAGTGAGCAATCTGGATGGGACCATTAACCGTGGCCACAAACAGACTGACCTAATTATCAAGGCCTTCGACAAGGGACGCACAGAAGAGGCTATTGTATAAATTGGATTGTTATGGGATAGTAGGATTCAGACTCAGGTGGATTAGCTCATGGCTGTCTTTGAGCTCACAACAAGTTGGACTTGATGGCCAAGCGTCCGATCCAGTCCATGTCTGGTGTCCTCCAAGTTCGGTACTTGGACCGGTACTTTTCTTGGTGTTTATAAATGATCTCCCGGATAACACCAGGTCATCTGTTCATTTGTTTGCCGATGTTTGTGTTTTGTAAAGGAATATATATACTCCTTCTCTTTGTCTTATCTTACAAGATGACCTGGATAGCCTGGCACGTTGGGAGGCCGATTGGCAGACGAAGTTCAATGTTGCCAAATGTCATTCAATGAGGGGTGTAAGGGCACCTTCAAGACAAGCAGATTAAATTCAACCACTCATAACACCAGCATACATTGGAACAGGTTCAATAAAGAGCTAAAAGGTTGCCTTTGGAAACAAAGAACACGTAACAGAACAAAAAGCGGAGAATCGATTTTATTGAGTCTCTTCATACACAGCACTTTTGAACAGTCCCAAAGGTGGTCTTAATATAGGAATTGTAATGTATCTGGATTTGCCTGTTCCAGCTATGTAAAAGTCTGTTTCTGCAGCTGGGGTCGAAGAAATCATTTCTCTGATTGAACGGCCCAGATGGGGATGCAGCAGCATGTTGTGAAGCATGGAGAGTATGACACGACATTAAAGAAGTCATGGCCATCCACTGCACCTGGGCTTAGTTCAAGATGTCTTGACACAGTCTTGCCTCTGGACCCAGCTAGGTCACGACGAGAGAGTGAGTTTGGCTCTGCGCGCCTGTCCCTCACTATAATCCAATTCAAAGCGCATGCCATCTGATTCATATACATACAGTCACAGCAAGCACACACATTCAAGCCACACAAACAGATGTCATGTAGCGATGGGCGAGCGGTGAAGCAGCAGGTGAGGTAACACTGGAAGCTGTAGTTGCGGACCTGCACACAGGCGGCTTGGTTCTATATGTTCGTTTTCCCCAAGAACGAATGCCGGCCTCGGTAGACCAGTCGGGTGCGCGTCTGACTGGTGATCAGGAGGTCGCGGGTTCGATACCTGCTGGGGTAGGCAACATTCTTTCTTCGAGATCATGAAATCTTTTCTACAGTTATTCTCTCCCTTCCGCTAAAACAAGAAGGGCAGTTGTCAGTTTCTGGCGAAAGAATGTGCCCTGTACTGGTTAACCGCTTACGTATAAGCATGTCCAGGAAATGTGTGGATAGGTAAACTGTCCGGCTCAAAATTGACATAAAATAGTGTTTACTGGGCCGTTAAACTCCAAAACAAACAATCAATTCTCAAGAACGAAGAAGTATGGAGAATTCGGCACGGGCAGCCGAACTGAGTGACTGAGCAGACCTTTTTTAGGATCGCACTGCCCACCCCTTTAGCATGGTGAAGGGACAAGAAAAGGTGCCCTAAACATTGCCTGCTTCAAAACCCCTGACTGGTTAATCGCGATTAGCGTGGAGCCCATTTGGCGGTCCAGCAAGAAAGAAGATAAAGGTAATACCTTTGATAATCGGCGATCGGAATTTGTGCACCTTGATGGACAGTGCTGGCCCAGGCAGACCACAGCGAAGAACAACTGTAGTTGGCAGAGAGCTGCATCGGTACAAAGTCGAGATTGCAGCTTCGAGTGAGACTCGCCTTGCAGAGGAAGGACTCGCCTTGCAGAAGAAGGCCAATTAAAAGAAGTTAATGCTGGCTACACTTTCTTCTGGAGTTGAGGCAAGAAAGAAGAGAGGCATGAAGCAGTAGTAGGTTTCGCAATCAAATCGCACCTTATCAGCAAGCTCTCAGGACTTCCAAAAATTCATAAATGACAGCCTGATGACGCTGGGACTTCCTTTATGTGGTAAGAGGCATGTGCCTATGCATTCACAATGAGCGACCCAGATGAGGTCAAAGACAAGTTCTATGATGATCTGGACTCTGTGATTTCTGCTACATCCCGGACAGACAAACTCATCCTGGGATACTTCAATGCTAGGGTGGGTACATGCCACCAAACCTGAGGAGTGATTGGTACTGAAGGAGTAGGAAAGTTCAACAGCAATGACCTCCTCCTTTTGAAGAAGGTTGCAGAGCATGAAATGCTGACCATTAGCACAGTCTTCCCTTTGCCAACTCACAACAATACGTCATGGATGCATCAACGCTCCAAACACTGGCATCTCAGTGATTATGGCATAGTAGGAAGGAAGTAAAGACGGGGTGTTAGAGTGATAAAGACTTTGTGCTGGACAGATCACAGGCTTTTTTCAGATCATTGTTGTCAGCAAACTCAACCTGCGCATTTAGCCTGCACGGCGACCACAAGGCGGTTCTACCAAGTACCCACAATCTATATTTGGAGCAGAAATAAGAAAAATATCACAATTTTTCATCTTAAAATTTTCGCTTTTTCGGCGGTAAAGTTTATAATGTATTTGTATAGGCGTGTTTTCGTAATGAGCAGTATATTTTCTGCGCCCACATATAAAACCGAACCGTAGGTTTTAGGTATGCAATAAAAAGCCGTAAACTATACAAAAACTTTAACATGAGCATAACATCAATCAATGTTCAAAGTGTGTGATCTTTACAGCGGGAGTCATATCATAGTTACTATATTTTGTCAGATGTAAAGTAATACCACATATCAACTCCCAATAACATAAATTTTAGGGATCAAATGTTTTAATAAATATGTAACATAAACATCCTGCAATGTTCTATCACTGTGACCTTCTTAACCTCCTTTATCATCAGCAGCAGCAGCAGTCACATGATTGCAACTATATAATATGACATGTATTACCACATATCAACTCCCAATAACATAAATTATAAGGATCAAATGTTTTAAATAAATATGGGGTTTACATGGGTAAACCTGATTTTTGCTTATTTCTGCTCTAAAACATAGATTGTGGGTACTCGCTAGAACCGCCTCGATAAGGCGGTTCGAACGAATTCCAACAATCTATGTTTTGAACAGAAATAAGAAAAATATCGCAATTTTTCATCTTATTTTTTTTTTTACTTTTCGGCGGGAAATTTTTCAGTGTATTTGTATAGGCGTGTTTTCGAAATGGAGAAGAGGTAGCTGATTACGTTCCTTTCCGTTGGGTTGCGTTAGTATTGCATATGTAATATTTGGTTTACCCTTTCTCTTGGTGTCATTTGTAGGCTGTTTCTTTAATTTGGTGTCGCACTTTATTACGGAACCCGAGAAGGGACATGATTTTTTTTATATAAGTTGTGCACACAAGATACAAGCTATTATCTTGTGCGCACAAGATATCCTTTTCGCGCAACTTAATATCTTGTTTGTACAACATACTAAAAATAAAATTGAATGTCCCTTCCCGGGTTCCGTACTTTTTGGCCATCTTCATTAGTATAGCTCGTGTACATTGCACATAATTATCACACATACGGAAATGGCGTTGCCAGACGGTTCTACAAGTGTGGAACTGAACTACTTGATAACTACAGCTATGTTTTGCAGGGCAACGTTTTTTTTTTTTTTTTTTTTTTTTTTTTAAACCTAATACTTGTATTTGGTGTAACTTTCGTTTAGGTTCTTTTTGCTGTACTAGTAGTATGTAATTGACAAACATCTGAGTACCCCACTGTGATAGCAGCCCATCGTGTTATTCTTTCTTTCTTTCTTTCTTCCACTTCGCCTGAAACCCCAGAAAGAGACACAGATGGTTTACATAAATATATACACTCCAGATTTACAGGATGAAGGCAAATACTGTAATCATGTAAATACGGCAGGGGCATTTAACCTGCACATGCGATGACTCTTCCTGCAAGGGGGGCTTCCAGTTAACGTTAACGCCCCGATAAAAAGGACGGTGCACTTAAAGACATTCCTCCCTGCAAATGATGCCAATGGAGCGTGTTTGGACGCCGAAGTGTTATCACCGCTACCGGGGATCGAACTGGGGACCTCTAGAATCAGAGGCAAGTGCGCTAACCACTGAGCTATGTGCTAATAAAGTCAGCTGTGAGTTTAACGTCTCACCAATAGCTAAGATTATATGGAGACGGGGCCTCGGTTTAAAGGCTCATCCGAAAATCTGGAGAAGCCCGGGATCGATCCTGCGACCCCTGGTTTACATGGCGAGTAGCATAACAACTACACCACTGAGGTTTCCACAGTCAGCTGTAATGACAGGGTCGGCGCCAACAATGAAACACTGGTATCATTTGCAAAAAGTCGAATTTTGAAACCTATAAAAGACAGAATCATTATGTAAGAGAAATAAGAGGGGTCCTAAAATCGAGCCTTGAGGAACACCCGCGTACATAACGATGACGCATCCGTGTGACATAAAGCATTCTTTCATATCTCCAAAATGGTTACTTTTCAGATGAACAATTATGGTATTATTCTTATTTATATTCCAAACATAGGTTGTGGGTGCTGGTTGGGTAGTGTCGGAAATTGAAAATGGTAGAGTCGGTATTTTAATTTTTTAGTTTGTTCTTTTATTGATAAAAAGTAGAGTAGGGGTGGGGCTGAAGCAGGGTATGTCGGGTGAGTGGAAACACAGCTATTTGTTACAAGACAAGAAATTAAATACAAGTTACGTTCAGTAATTACAAAAGTTACACATATGCAATAGGTAAAATTATTTTCGTTGAATAAATATTGTCAAGTGATTTACCACTTCAGGCATCTATGTACAGTGAAACGTATCAAGGGTCTGAAATTAGTGAACAAACGCATTTCTTTTTATTCGCAAAATACGAACTTATTACCTCCTAAACCTAAGACGTCGCCTTAAACTAGGTATTCAAGAATTTCATAGGAGGTTTGTTTTGGCTCCAGCTGATAAGGCCGCTGACAATGTGGTCGTTGTTTGACGGCTTCACTATGTTAACACTCTTCAGCAAGAACTTGGTGGTACTAAGGCCTATGACATTTAGCCTTTAGCTGTAGAGAGGGCTTTAGTTGATGACCACATTTGTCATTCAGCCACCAAGTTTGCTGCCTGTGTTACAGAAGGCCAAGACAAGCTTCCTACGTTATATTGGTTACCTAAACTTCATAAAAGCCATACAAAGCACTATTATTGCAAATTCAAGCTCTTGTTCCAGCACTGAACTCTCCAAATTATTAATTTCATGTTTTACTGCCATCAAAAAACATGTGATAAAATATTGCGACAAAGTCTTCGAAAGATCAGGTAGAAATCTGTTTTGGTCTATAAAAAAAAATCTAATGAAGTTTTTTAAATAAATTGAAATCCAGGTCTTCAAGTCTGTCTACTTATGATTTTTCCACCCTTTACACTACACTTCCTCATAATCTCATCACGAAAACACGCCTATATAATTTTTACCCCCTTGAACCCCACTTTTATACAGTAAAACTGGGGTTTCCGGGGGTACATCTTATTTTTCTTATGAGCAGAAATAAGAAAAATATTACACTTTTTCATTATAAAATTTTCATTTTTTTCGGCGATAAAGGTGACAATGTATTTGTATTGGCGTGTTTGTGTAATGTTATAAAAGAAAAAACTTAATGATTTAATTGAATTTAATTTCACGGGGAAGACTCCCTCTATCTTGCATGTAATGTAATAAATGCTTTTTTCACTTCTGAAGAGCATAAAAATTATACTTTATGGTCATGTCAGAAAGTGTGTGAAGCTCTCACCTTTCTACTTGACAATATTTATATAAGTCCCATGAAATCGGAAGCAACGTCTCCAAAATGACCTATACCTTGTTGACGGGGACCTTAAACCTCAAATCTAACAAAATTGTTTTGAGTGTGTGTGGGGAGGGCGTCATTAAACAACTTGGCAAAAAGGGTGAGAGATGCTTGTTTATAATACGGATTATGACGTGGCGTGATTTTTTGTTGAAACTGACCGTTATGCCTTTGAGGCACAGGGAACACATGTACATATAACTGACTGTCAGTTCATCACACTTAAGAATATCTATCTATCTATCTATCTTCTTATACTGAGTCGGTCACATCTGGCCATTACCTCAGTTGATTGGGTGGCTAAATTTAGAATTTAGCTGAAAAAAAAAAAAAAAAAGAGAGGCACTGGATGCGTCCTTAAACTATTTACAATCTGCATAACAGAGGTATCCTAAAACGCATACCTCTGAGACCCAATCTTACACTGTGCGGGCTTTGAACTCTTCTGCGGACTTGGCATAGGATTTTACTGGATGTTATGTTCGTATACGTTTTATCTTTGTGTTTCAACTTCTATCTATCTATCTATCTATCTATCTATCTATCTATCTATCTATCTATCTATCTATCTATCTATCTATCTATCTATCTATCTATCTATCTATCTATCTATCTATCTATCTATCTATCTATCCATCCATCCATCCATCCATCCATCCATCCATCTATCTATCTATCTATCTATCTATCTATCTATCTATCTATCTATCTATCTATCTATCTATCTATCTGTCTACAATGTTTCTATCTATCTATCTATCTATCTATCTATCTATCTATTATCTATCTATCTATCTATCTATCTATCTATCTATCTATCTATCTATCTATCTATCTATCTATCTATCTATCTATCTATCTATCTATCTGTCTGTCTGTCCTATCTATCTATCTATCTATCTATCTATCTATCTATCTATCTATCTATCTATCTATCTATCTATCTATCTATCTATCTATCTATCTATCTATCTATCTATCTATCTATCTACTAGTCTATCTATCTAGCTATCTAATCTAATCTAATCTAATCTAATCTAATCTAATCTATCTATCTTTGTCGTGGCATGTTCTTTTTATCCCCACGTTTTTAAAAAAAGTGGGGATATTGTTATCGCCTCCGTCCGTCTGTCTGTCTGTCCGTCTGTCCGTCTGTCTGTCCGGCTATATCCTACTAAACCATTAGCCGGAATTCAACCAAATTTGGTATGCGAGTTGCTTACATGAATGGCTTGCGCAAGAGCACATTTTTTTTGTCCCCGCCCCCAGGGGCCCTGGGGAGGGGTCAAAAGGTCAAATATCAATAAAATTCAATTACAAAGTCAATTTTGAAGATTTTGATGCCAAACATTGCACATGTACTTAGTTATGAAAAAAGTAAAACATATTGAACGGGATTTTGGCTGTGACCCCTAGGTCACGCCCTGGGGGTCGGACTTGGGGGGGGGGGGGGGGTCGGGGGTCAAAATTAAAGTTTTTCAGAACATAGTCATGTTGCATATCTATGCGAAGGGGAGAATGGGTAGAATAAACTACAAGTAAAATTTTGACCCTGGGGTCAGATTGGGGCCCTGGGAGAGGGGTCAAAGGGTCAAAATTTAAGTTTTTTGGAACATAGTCATGTGGCATATGAAATTGAAGGGCATGATTAGTAGAAAATAAAACAGGTAATATTTTGACCATGGAGTCAAATTAGGGCCCAGGGTGAGGGGTTTTCGGTACTTGGCCCCTCTGTAGAAAACGTGGGGATTTGCGATGGCGCGCCATCGACAGTATTCTAGTTTTTTCTTTTTCTTATTGCATAGTGAGCAGCTAAGGCTCAGGCGCATTAGACCATTCACCATATTTGCATTATTTGCTGACTCCCAGCTTGCACATTGTCAATATTGGAAAAACAGGTAACCAGACCCCCCTGACCTTGAAAGGTCAGGGGCGTCTGGTTACCTGTTTTTCCAACACTGATAACCTTCAGACTAGGAACCACCAGATAATGCAAATAAGGCGAATTCTCTGGGCGTAACGTGTGAAAAAGACCTTGGGATTTGTTTGCTTGTTTGTTTGTTTGTTTTAAGGTTTTACGTCTCCGTCAGCACTATTAAGGTCATTTTGGAGACGCTGCTCCCTATTATGCGGGACTTTTACCCGACATTGAGATGAAATGACATCTCAGTCCCTGTCGCCCAATGAAACCAATAGTGGAGCACTTTGGTGCAGTGGTAGCGCATCGGATTTGTGATCAAGAGGTTGCGGGTTCGAGCCTCACGCTGACCAAAGTGTTGTGCCCTTGAGCAAGGCACTTCATCCACATTGCTTAAAAAAGTACTGGTTACCACCCAGGAAATCCTGCTCGTAATGCTCAGATGAGAGCGAGTAGCAGTAATAGGAGAAACAAAAAAGAGAAAATGGTTTATGTGCACGGACGGTCCAACTCGCACCACTTGCTGGATAGGCTTAGACCTTCTACGCGGTTTACCAGTACTCATGTACGGCCGGTTTCAGCTCTGCATTGCATGGAAGAAACATGCAGCCCAATCTATTTCTTCAAGTCCCGATGGGCGGGTGGGGAGGGGGGGGGGGGGCAAAAACATCGAAATAGCTTTTCACAATTGTCATGCGGCAATCCCTCTCATGCGAGCAGCAAAGGTTCAGTCGAGTCTGCGCATAAGCGCAGTCGCTGCTCGCAACGTGTAGAAAAGACCGTGAAATAGCTTTTTGCAAGAAGTCATGCACTAACCCTCTCAGGCGAGCAGCTAAGGTTCAGTCGAGTCTGCGCAAAAGTGCAGTCGCAGCTCGCGGCGTGTAGAAAAGACCTTGAGATACGTTTTTGCAAGAAGGACTAACCCTCTCAGGCGAGCAGCTAAGGTTCAGTCGAGTCCATACATAAGCGCAGTTGCAGCTCGCGACGTGTAGAAAAGACCTTGAGATAGTTTTTTTTTTTGCAAGAATCAGAATCAGAATTGTTACTGGTGACACGTCAAGTGACATTCAAACACCAGGACAAGTCCGACTAACCCCCTCAGGCGAGCAGCTAAGGTTCAGTCGAGTCTACGCATAAGCGCAGTCGCTGCTCGCAACGTGTAGAAAAGACCTTGAGATAGCTTTTTGCAAGAAGTCCTGCGCCTAACCCTCTCAGGCGAGCAGCTAAGCTAGGTTCAGTCGAGTCTGCGCATAAGTGCAGTCGCTGCTCGTGACGTGCAGAAAAGGCCTTTAGAAGTTACTCTCAGTTGCTGGCATTACATAAATCGGGAAATGCTATGGTTTCTTTTCTCATGAGGTGGTTCTTATATTGTACAGTCGAACTTCAATAACTCGAACAACCATGGTTTGGGACCATGAAAGCCTGTTCGAGACAGGGGTAATTCGGACCACTGAGGGTTACTGCCAGGAGGCATAACGAGATATTTTGAACATCTTTTCGTTGTTCTATAATAAAATGTATGTTGTGTGTATTCATTAGAATTGCCTCATCGAGGCGATTCTAAGGAGTTCACACAACACACATTTGCAAGATAATGGACAAAAATCTCCTAAATTATCCCCAACTATTTCTTGTGCAGAGAATTTCCCTAGGGACTCAAGAACGGGTTCGACTCCGCCATTTTAAACGAGCCATCGAAGCTCTTCTGTATATTGTACAGTGGAACTTCAATAACTAGAACACCCATTGTTTTGGCCATGAAAATTTGTTCGAGATACTGGTAGTTCGAACTACTGTAGCTTAACTTTAACTATAGAGCCAGGTCTTGAGGCATAATTTGGATCACTTAAACACAGCTTTACGATCTTCTGTATAATGAAGGTATGTTGTGTTTACTCATTAAAATCGCCTCACTGAGGCGATTCTAATGAGTACACACAACATACCTTTTCAAGATAAAACTAAGAACTTAATATATGGATATCTTGAGCTTTGGGGAGAATTCTCAAGGAACTCGAGAATGATTTCGAATTAGCCATAGTAAACGAAATATCCATGTTCGAGTTATCGAAGTCCCAATGTATCTTTCTTTTCAGCCAGTTATAGAATGACCGACTGAAGTGAATGGTGACAATCGGAGACAATACGGAATGGTTTTGTGCAACGTAACACGGCACCTTACAAGCAATGCTCTGCACATATTAATTTCGCATTGCAACTTAACGTCGGGTGAAACGCTCTCAGTAACACCGAATGCAACGAATTCTACTGAGTCTGGAAGAGATCCGATGGATTCCGAAGGGGCAATGGAGTTTATAGTGGCTGTTGTTCTTATTTACGGACTGGCAGTTATTGGAGTTATTGCGCTAGGTCTCGTTAGCAGAAAGAGGTCACAAGTTCGGAAGATGGACAAAGAGGCAGTAGAATTTGTCAAGAACTACGAGGATGCCAGAAAGTCTATTGATCAGCAGACTCGTGTTAGTGCGGTCTCCTCACTTCTACGGTCTATTCATAACGCCCCAATGATACCTGATGCGCATGATCGGGAAAGAGTGAGACTGTTTGGTAATTTTGAGCGTTTTGCATTACCAATGGGTACAACCACAGTAGCGCATGATCGGAAGAAAGATGAGAATAATAACGGAGTATGTGTAGTGGCAGAGACTACAGTAAAACCTCCAGTAATTGTCACCACTGTTTAACAGTCACCTTACTTCAAAAACTACTATCATGTCTTCCAAAGCACTTTACTGTATATCTGACCTCTGCTGAGCAGCCACCTCTCCTCTCCGACAAGCAACCAATTTACTTAACCAGAATTACGTCTTTTAAACAGCCAGATAACGATACAGATGACATAGATACTGTGATCGAAACTAAGATAATACATGTAGTTAGAGAGAAAAAAAGCCACGATAATGCGTTTAAGCAAGTAGCTCATCATAATGTGCTCTTGGCTTAAGCCATATTAGGATAACATGCCCGTGTGGTATAATGGATTCTTTCATGGTCCAACTCTCTTCATGCACTACACAGCCGAGCATTAAATTAATAGTGCTTATTATTATGAATGAAAGAGACAATGTTCTTGCTCAAATTAGCACAGAAAGTTAACTGTCCTGCTCATTTCAAAATGACATTTTAACTCTTTTTTATACCAAATGGAATCTTCCTCCTTATATATAGCAGGATTCCATATTAAAATTTAGGGCTGTCAGGTTCTATTTTCATCAAAATGACTGCAGATTTAACAAACAGTGGAGGCCGTGATCAGACGCCGCGTTCTGCGGCGTCTGATCTGGGCCTACACTGTTTACCAGGGTACTCGTTTTAGGGTTTCTGGTATAATATGAGCAGGGCAAACTATATGGGCCTGAAAAGAAGTTTTATAATTGGTGCTATGTTTGGGTCGATGCTGAAGCCAAGTAACAATCACACCAGGAACTGTTATTTATAGAAAATAACCATGCTATTCTTATCGTGTTGGGTAAGAGGGTTATCTATAGAGTCTGGACTGGAATCACGGGTTGTGGTTGTCAAACAGTGACGACCCAGAATTGATTAAAATGGAATTTAAGGGTAAAACGAAACAGTTTAAGTCTCAGTCCTGGACTGTTTGCCCGGCCTACACTCGGAGACAATCGATCCACCAGAACTGTCAGTGCTTTGATTTATTATTCATGTTTGAAACATAGATTGTGGGTGCTCGTTAGAACCGTCTCGTTGTTTTGAACAGAATAAAGAAAATAATATGTACCATAAAGCCCACGTTTCTCTACATCATGAAAACTCGCCTATACAAATGCATTGTAAACTTTACTGCCGAAAAAAGAAACGAAAAATTTAAGATGAAAAATTGTGATATTTTTCTTATTTCTGCTCAAAATATAGATTGTGGACACACGTTAGAACCGCCTCATCGAGGCGGTTCTAACGAGTACCCACAATCTATATTTTAGAGCAGAAATAAAAAAAAAGGGTTTACCCCTGTAAACCCCGTTTTACTTTATAAAAATTGGGATCAAGGGGGTCAAAATTATATAGTCATGTTTGCGTGATGATATATATCGTGTTTATACAAGGATATTTAGAATACGGCTTTGATCACATCGTCCACGTAGGCCCCCGCCCATAGGGGCTTGAAGAAATATATGGGCTGCATGATGTTTCCACGCAGAGCTGAATCCGGCCCGCACACTAGTACTGGTTAACCGCTTAGAGGATCGAAGCCTGTCCAGGAACCGCGTTGCGAGGCGGACCGCCAATGCTAATAACCCCTAATGGTTTCATTGGGCGACAGAGTTTGAGATGTCATTTCATCTCAATGTCGGGTAAAAGTCCCACAAAACTGGAAGCAACATCTCCAAAATGACCTTTACAGTGTTGATGGGGACGTTAAACCCCAAATCAAACAAACAAAACATCGTCCACGTTATAGGTTGGGACAATGGCGGGTTAAGTTTTAAGAAAAATTCTAACACTTTCAGTAAACCGTGTAGACCCTGGTAAGACAACGCTTTATGTGGCGTCTGATCAAGATACAATAGTATTCACGAGGACAGTAAATCCACATTAGAAATTTCAATGAGTCTGGATTTGACGAAGGCATCCCAAGGGTTGAAAGCGACTATTTCGAATCCACACAAATCTTTTTCGATTTGTATTATTTACGTATTTCGGCGAGCCGGATCACCTCTCGGATGTATGTTGTGTGTGGCCAAGGCAAAGTATGGCATAACGTTACCACGTACGCGCTTCGTGAAGATACCGTAAAACGCAGGTAGAGATAAGATAAAAAATGAAGACTGTTTTGAACCTTTAGTGCGTGGAAATTTAATGCATGCAAATTTTCAATCACAGTTTTGCTGTCTCTCTATACCATGCAAGTAGTGTAACGAGAAGTCAAATAGGGTGAGATAAACAGAGTGAGATAAAAAAAATTCTTTACTTTTTGCAAATGCCGGATATTCATGTTCAGTATGCAAGAAAACGTTGTCTTTCATGTCTCTTACAATGATGTTATTATTATTATTATCATGTTTTTGTATTTCCCTTATTTCTGCTGCAAACTTAGATTGTGGTTGCTCTTTAAAACACACCGTTGAGACGATTGTAACGTGTACATATCCTATGTTTTGGAGTAAAGTAAGAAAATATATATATATTTCCCTTGTAAATTTCACTTTTCTCTATATAAAATGGGGTCTACTAAAGTGTTCATTCAACTTAGTTAACAAGGTGCTGCATGCCGCCGCGGCTTATGCAAGACAGTGGCAATTGATGCGTGAAAATATATATGTATTTAAAAAATTGTTGTTTTGTTTGTTTATGTGTTTGATTTGAGGTTTAATGCCCCCGTCAACACTGTATAGGTCGTAGAAGCCTCCGTGGGGTAGTGGTTACGCTACTCGCATTGTAAACCAGGGTTCGCAGGATCGATCCCGGGCTTCTCAAGACTTTCGGATGAGTCTTTTAACCGAGGTCCCGTCTCCGTTTGAACTTAGCTGTTGGTGGGACGTAAAACTCAAACACTCACTCACTGTACAGGTCGTTTTGGAGACGTTGCTTCCAATTTTGTGGGACTTTTACCCGGCATTGAGATAAAATGACATCACAAGCCCTGTCGCCCAATGAAACCAATATGGTTTATAAGCACGGACGGTCCGATTCGCATCACTTTGCCTGGGCAGGCTTAGATCCTTTAAGTGATTTACCAGTACTCGTGTGCTGTCGGTTTCAGCTCTGCGAGGAAGCATCTTGCAGCCCACCTATTTCGGCGGGGGCCGAAAGAATTGTTGTATTCAGCTATAATGGAAACCTCGAATGGTTGGTTGGTTGGTTGATTTGAGGTTTAACGTCCCCGTCAACACTGTAAAGGTCATTTTGGAGACGTTGCTTCCAATTTGGTGGGACCTTTAGATGTTGAGATGAAATGACATCTCAAGCCCTGTCGCCCCATGAAACCAATAGGGTTTATTAGCATGGACGGTCCGCCTCGCACCGCGGTTCCTGGACAGGCGTAGATCCTCTAAGCGGTTTACCAGTACTAGTGTGCGGGCCGGATTCAGCTCTGCGTAAACCTCGAATGGTCAGCTTACACGGAGCAGATTATTTTTCCAAAAAGATAAAAAAAAATGTTTTTATTCTTTTAAAGATCTACTGACTGTACCTCTGTAAACGTTACTTTATATAGGACAAAGCAGTTCAGGAGAACTTCGATGGGTCGAACCCCATTGGGACCATGATCATTTGTTCGAGACAGTGAGAGTTCGAGCCAGTGAATGTTACAATTGTTGCCATACCAGGAGGCATAATGAATATTTTTTTTTGGTTTGGGTTTTACGGCCCTTTCAAGATTATTTCACTCATATCGAGCCGATCGTTAATCAGAGGTGGGCGAAAACCGGAGTACCCGGAGAAAAACCACCTGACCTTCCGTTGCAGAACTTGGCGTCTCACACGTGGCCCGAGCGAGGCTCGAACCTAAGGCGGTGAGAGACCTAATGACTAAGAGTCAGCGCTCTTATCCACTAGGCCACGGAGGCCCGTGCATAATGAATATACTTTTGTGACATAAATTCAGTGTTCTTAATATAAATGTATGTTGTGTGTACTCATTAGGATTGCCTCATCGAGACGATCATAGTCTAATGAGTACACACAATATACATTTACAAGATTCAAAGAAAATCTCCCTAATTGTCCCTCACTATTTCGTATCTGGAGGAATTCCCTAGGGCCTCAAGAAATGATTCGATATCCGTGGTAAGCCAGCTATCGAGAACTCGAGCCATCAACGTTCTACTGTATTTATACGGGGGTGGGGGGGGGGGGGGTGTATTATTTCTCAATTTAGCCAAAACATAGCGTCAGGGTACGCGTTAGAACCTCTCAGTCTGACAGAAAGAGGCATAATGTCTGATTGAAAATATAGAAAGGAAAGCAATGATCAGAAATCGATACCATTCACCCAAACCTCCCAGCCAAAAGGACAGTTACTTTCCCACAAAATGGCCAATTGGCTATCCAATACAAAAAAAAATATAAGCGATACACACACTCAAAGACAAACCATAACAAAAATAAACCGCGACTGAAGAACCGCCTTGGAACGTTCAGTGAAATCTTAAATTGAGGCTCAACTCCCAGCCGGCTTTTGTATTCAGCCCGCATTGTTAGTGTTATCTCCCTCGATCTCCAGACAAAACCTCTCTATTGCCACCTTGTTCCGCCCTTTTTAGCCAGTCGTTAACCAATCGACCCAAAGTTACTAAGTATTGAAGCCCCATGCCTGCTATTGTCCACGTGACTATCGCTAATCGTGTAAAAAAATCCTTGTAACGGTTATTTGTAGCATCAATATTCTCCTTGTAATGATCTGCAAAATCTGGACTGGGCTCCTGTACTTGGAAATTCGTAAACGCCTGATCAGGGTCTTCACTGTTTGCTTAAAGATGAATTATTGAGCTACCGGGTCTCAATTTTTTTTTTCTGGTTTTAATCTTCAATGCATATTCCTTTGTCATGTGTACACTTTTGGAGCCAAATACAGCTTCAGAACGTTGTGAAAATGGTCGTTTTCATTCGTGTTTACCCTTCGCTCTGAACATGTGTTCGGAATTTCTGTTCTAAAAATAAATCTGTCACTTTACACATACATGGCGACATTATCGTCTCTGAGTGTCGTTACTTATGGCATGGTATTCAGCGTCATATTTTTTCCGATTCAGGCATCATCGGGCCTAAGCAAACAAGGCCAAAAATGAACGTTGCATAGCGTCATATATGGGGATTCTATTTTTGTCACGAACTAAAAATAGATCTAACGTGTGTTCGAAACCTAGTTAGGGAATCCCTCTTAAACTCGTTTACCTGTCATCATAATTGTTCGCATTTTTGCATAAAATGCATTCATTTGTATTGTTTTAAAGAAAAATACCGGCTATATGTATTTTATTTTTGGAAGCATGTTTTCCAGATAGCTCAATAATGCACCTTTAAAGAATTGGCCGAAACAGTATAGGTCTCAGTTCATAACTATTTTTCCCAGCCTACGCTCAGAGACAATCGACCCACCAGCGCTGGCAGTGCTTTAACTATACAGGCACCTGCCGTTTTGTTGCCCATTTAAAGTGGATATGGGCTTTCCTTATATCTGTCGCAAGGGACTGAATAGTAAATAGACCAACCTTGATCTTCAGTACTCTAAATGGGCCGCGACAGGGTAATAGGGTCTTCGAGCATGCGTGACCAGCGAACACTCAGATCAACCTGTTCATCTGCTGTCTCATCCGAGTCTTCGTCTTGAGCTATATGAATGCCCCTTGTGGGAAATGGGAACCCTGGCAGATTTTTCCGCCATTTTTCAAAGGGATACAACTTTCTGGAGTTCCTGTAGCCCTGTCCCAATGAAAAAAGGGGTCTACTCTTAAATGAAAGGATTTGCTCCTCTGGAGCAAATTCTTTCTTTTAAGAGTTGACCCTTATGGGCATGGGGGATAAAATACTTTTGCAGGAGTTGCCTCTCCTGAAGGTTTATTCATTCCCCTTAACCATGAGTCAAACGAAGCTGTATGATAACCGAGTGGAAATGCAGGCTGATTTGAGCCTTCGCTGAGCACATATGTTCGAAGACCCTTTTTCATTTGTCGCGACCCATGCGAAATCCCACCCTTCCTAGGTCCATAATCCCATTACCTTCTTTGAGGCCTTATAATCATACTGATGACGTTTTTTTTTTGTCATTCCAATTCTACATGTTAGGAAAGAGGTGTCAGAATGAGTCGCGTTGTGAAAAAAAATGTTTTTACCATTTGCGATCACCAAAGGTGCAGATCAGCTTGCGAATCTGCGCAGTCTGGTCAACACCTTAGAAGTGTCTATCTGGGCAGTACAATACCTCTAGATTAGATTAAACATATTTTATTGCCTTTTTAGATATAGCAATGGGGTTGGGCTACAAGTTCTCGCAACATTAGTTACAGCCCTTCCCCTACAATAAAGATACAAAGCAACAACATGGCAAATGAACAATTGTGAAGATACATACAGAGTAGACTAGACGAAAGAAGAGAAAGGAAATAAAGGAAGAGTAGAAAAGTGTGCTGTGCTTTTTGCGACCCTCAATGTTCTCATGTGTTTAAGCCGACCACAGATATGGGAACAAGTATAGCTTTTGAGCATGTCAAATTTAGAGATTAAGTAAATCTCTTGGTGTCTTTGATAAATCTATGAACAGCCTGAAAAAGAAGAGTATTCTGTTCATTGGTTAAACATTGTTTACCATACAGTAAAGTATCACGACTAAGTGGGTGAAAAGCGCGAGTTTGTCTAAACATAAGTATTCTCTGAATGTTATAATTATTGCATTCAAAGAAATAATGGTGAGAATCTTCAATTTCACTTCCACATACACACATTTTGTCGTTGTTCAAATGATTTTCATAGAGATCGTTTTTCAGGTCACTACAGTTATTACGAATTCGCGCATGCCAGATTGATAATTTTCTGTTCCCTTCAGTAAAATAATCTGGAACGATTGCAACATTTAACATTTCTCCTTTTAACAAATATCTGAAAGACGTATATGTGTCCGAATCTTTAGATACAGATCGTAAATTGTTCCAGAGCCGAACAGACGATGGCACACAAGATCTAGAAAAGACTTCGGTTCGAATGTACGTTGTGGAAATGTTATCTCGGTTACGAAGAGGATAATTTGATATTTCTCCAACAGTAGGTGGAACGATATCAGTTATATAGTTCGGCGTAAGATTATTAACAGCCTTGTACATAAAACATAACTTTTGAAAATGTCTTCTGTTTGCTAAAGAGTCCCAGCCGCATTCTCTGTACAAATTAACAATAGAAACAACGTGTTAGGCCAGTTACAATCCGAGCAGCTTCATTTTGAAGTCGCTCAAGAGATGTCTTTTCATACTCAGTGCAGCCATCCCAGACGATAGATGAATATTCTAAAAGAGGTCTAACGTACGAAAGATACATTTGGTTTAGGGCTTTACGACTAAAAGTATATTTCAGTTTTCTCATAATACCAATGGTCTTACTTGCAGATGTTAAAATGTTATCGATGTGGCTATGCCACTGGTCCGTTTTTGAAAGAGTTACACCTAAATGTTTATGACTGTCTACAAATTGGACTGCAGTTCTGTTAAAATTAAGTGCCGGTAAATTTGGTATAGATCTTAGGGAAAATAAGATCGCTTCAGTCTTTTCTGGGTGGAAGTCCACCAACCATCTTGATGCCCATGCAGAGATAATAGCTAAGTCATGGTTCATGATACCTTCGATGTCATGAATGTCTGATGCAGAACAAAAGAGAGAACTATCATCAGCAAAAAGTCGAACTAGACTTAAAAGGTTCTCAGTTATGTCATTAATGTATGTAAGAAATAACAAAGGACCAAGTACAGAACCCTGTGGGACTCCTGCTGAGACATGAAGAACTTTGGAAGAAGTAGAATTGATTTGTACTATTTGCCTTCTGGACGAAAGATAGTCAGATAACCATTTTAATAGCTTTCCTTTGATTCCATTTTGTCGTAATTTGAACAGTAGTCCACGGTGCCAAACTTTGTCGAAAGCCTTCGAAATGTCACAAAATATCATGCATGAAAAGTGTTTTTCATCGAAGGACTGGCATATATGATGATAGATGTCGATGAGTTGGTATGTTGTCGAATGTCCTGGCCTAAATCCTGACTGATATTTATATATAAGGTTATTACTATACAGAAAATTATACAAATGTTTAAACACAACACGTTCGTGAATTTTACCTAAGTTACTAATAAGTTGTACAGATCTGTAATTTGACGGCACAATACCTCTAATTTATGTGCCCCTGCCAATTGTGTTTGGAGAAATAGACTTGGCTCCATGATGCTTTCGCGCAAAGCTGAAACCGTCCGATCAGTTAGAAGGTCTAAGCCTGCCAAGCCAAAGTGGTGCAAGTCGGACCGTCCCTGCATATAAACCCTATTGGTTTGTTTGGACGATTGGGCTTGGGATGTCATTTCATCAAAATGTCGGGTAAAAGTCCCACAAAATTGGAAGCCACGACCCCAAAATGACCTAAATAGTGTTTATGGGTACGTAAAACTCAACAGAACAAACAAAACAAAACCTCTAATTGATCTAAATGTTTTTTCTCCAAGTCCAGATGGGCGGGCGCTTGCACCCCATGGTTATCTGGACTATTAACCAAAGGAGGTTTAAAATTTCAAAAATATTTTATTGCGAAACAAGCAAAAGGCTCACTACATTTAAGCTACAGTTGGGTTTACCGCATACAAATTATTTTCAGTAGCTGAGCTACTACAAAATAGGCTCATTGAGACGGTTCTAACGAGCACCCAAATGTATGTTCGCAGCAGAAATAATGGGAACATTGGCATGATTATCAAATTTGAGATATGAAAATGTGTTTTCCCAGTGTTATTTGTTTGTTTGATTTGAGGTTTGTCCCCGTCAACACTGCAAAGGTCATTTTGGAGACGTTGCTTCCAATTTTGTGGGACTTTTACCCAACATTGAGATGAAATGACAGCTCAAGCCCTGCCGCCCAATGAAACCAGTATGGTTTGCCCGACTCACACTGCATTGCCTGGGCAGGCTTAGATCCTCTAACTGGTTTACCAGTACTCCTGTGCGGGTCGATTTCAGCTCTACGTTGAAGCATCATGCAGCCCATCCCGGAAGGTCGTGTGTCTTATCTCCACGTAATCCGATTTTCGCCCACCTCTGGTTAACGACCGGTTCGAAACCAGTGAACTTCAAACTCGCTCTCTAGTAGATTTTTTTCCATCGCTCCAAACATATGTTTTTAAATAATAAATGGAGGTTTGCCTTGTTTTATGTTGAAAATTATGCTTCTTGTACTCGTTATAATCGCCTCGACGAGTCCATTCTAATAAGTGCACACAGCATATTTTATAGAACCATCAGTGGTTCGAACACATTTTACGATCCGGAAGGTGTTCGAGTCATTGAAGTTTGATTGAATAAATAAATATTAAATGTAATCCGCAACCTCGTTATCCGACCCCCGCCCATCGGGGCTTGAAGAAATATATGGGTTGCATGAGTGAGTGAGTTTTAGTTTTACGTCCCACCAACAGCTAAGGTCATACGGAGACGGGACCTCGGTTTAAAGACTCATCCGAAAGTCTGGAGAAGCCCGGGATCGATCCTGCGATCCCTGGTTTACAAGGCGAGTAGCGTAACCACTGCACCACGGAGGCTTCTATGGGTTGCATGATGCTTCCACGCAAAGCTAGAACCGACCTGCACACGAGTACTAGTAAACCGCTTAGAGGATCTAAGCCTGCCCAGACAAACCGGTGCGAGTCGGCCCGTCCACTGATAAACCCTATCGGTTTCATTGGGCGGCAGGGCTTGAGATGTCATTTCATCTCAATGTCGGGTAAAAGTCCCACAAAATTGGAGAAAACGTCTCCAAAATGAACTTTAGTGTAAACGGGGACGTCAAACCCCAAATCAAACAAACAAATCAACCTCGTTATGACACGGTTCATTATAACGCGATTTGGATATAACACGGTTTCAAGATGGATCCAAAAATGTGTTGATTATATAGTCATTTTTCTATATAATCTACACATTTTTGTTTGGATATAACACGGTTGTTTAACTGACACGGGTTCTGCTTTGGACTCCATTAAAGAGGTTGTGGTTTATAACACCTTTTCGAGTTACCATAAATTCAGAGTAATCGTAGTTCAATATTTATATTAAATGCTGTCTTTTTATGTTGTTAAGATTCATGAACTATGAAATTATATGTTCTACCTTTACGTTTAATAATTACTATTATACTGTCTGCATTATTGTTAGTACTTTATTGATTTGTATATTAAGTTTCAAAAATCATGAAATACATTATAACGTACGATATATACATGTATTTCTACGACACTACTTAGGGCAGAGTAAATCCAAGCAAAAACGTTTGATGTTGCGCAACTGAAACAATGCGACTCTTTCTTCTGTAAAATATCTGGAATAAGCAAGTGAAAATGGTTTTGTGTAACGTGACAAAATGGTTTGAGGACGGAACGGTATACGTTGATATTTCCCGGTGTAACCTGACGTCAAAGGAATCCAGCACGACGTCAGCTAGGCAGGACAACGAAGATGACGGGGCGATGAAATTTACCGTAGCAGTAGTGATAGTCTATGGAATAGCTGCTATGGGAGTGTTAGCTCTTGGATTTCTCAGCAGAAGGAAAAGAAACAACGAAACCATTGACAAAGAAGCGGGTAAATTCGTAAAACAGTATGATGATGTGAAATTTACGTTTGATAAAAAGACTCGTGTTGGTGCAGTTTCAGCATTTTTGCAGTCTGTAAAACATACGGTTCCTCCAAACACCAGGCCTATAGCGTCAGAAAGACAGAGCGCAGTAAAAAGTTTAGCATTTTACCCCTTGTCATTGGCTAATATTGGTGAAGACAATGAAACAGATTCGTTTGATGATGGAGATACGGGGATAGTTAAAGATGCCCGTTTCATTGCGAAAACCATACTAACTGCTGGAGACGATGATTTACAATCTTCGCTTAGTAGTATTTTAAGTAACCAGGAAAACATAG
Organism: Lucinisca nassula; assembly: GCA_963580285.1. Classification (NCBI taxonomy): domain Eukaryota; kingdom Metazoa; phylum Mollusca; class Bivalvia; order Lucinida; family Lucinidae; genus Lucinisca; species Lucinisca nassula. Next base: position 76,619,009 of record OY757014.1, read on the forward strand.
ACACTGACACATCCCTTAGTATAGAGGATTTATCTTCGCTAAAAGAGGAATCAGAAAGTTATAAAGGTATCATGTACAACGAGAAAAGAATGTATGGGTCACTTGATGACAATAAACATAAAATGTTACATATTGCTAAGGAAAAAACGCAAAGAGACATACAAATTGAAATTAAAGCCAGAGATAATGAGGCTGATAGACGTTCAAATTCTGATTCAGTTTTGCACGACGATCATGATCATTTGACGTTAGATGACGAAGTTTTTGTAGATGAAAGTTGTGATGACAATTATCATGACGTGCAACTGTATTCTTATCCACCACGAGATCACTCGCCAGACTGGGTGGATATTTCAAAAGAAAAATTCTTTACAGTCTAAACTAATAGATTTCCGTCATTATTAGGAAAACATCTTATGTGACAATATGTTATACTTCATGGCTCTGAAAAAAAGCAGTTTTCCATAGCAACAGATAAGGTAAGTATTTTGTGATAAATGAAGGATAGTTTTTGCCGGTTCTCCATAAAATGCTATGTTGTGGGTATTCATTAGAGCCGTCTCACCGAGGAGATTCTATTGAATACCCACAACATAGGTTTACATGGAGAAATAAGGAAAACTATCCTTCAATTATTACAAAGTAGCTTTTCTGCTGCTATGTTTTCTATGAAAACACGTTTATATTTTCCTCATTATTATTGTATTTGGGTTTAATGTTGCCCCCGCCATCGGGGCTTGGAGAAATAGATGGGCTGCACGATGCTTCCACGCAGAGAGCTGCGACTGACCGCACATGAGTAATGGTAAACCACTCAGATGGACTAAGCCTGCCCAGGCAAAGTGGTGCGAGTCAAACCGTTCAGTGCCTATAAGCCTTATTGGTTTCATTTCATCTCAATGTCGGGTAAAAGTCCCACAAATTTGGAAGCTACGTCTCCAAAATGACCTAAATAGTGTTGACGGGGACGTTAAACCTCAATTCAAACAAACAAACAATTGGGGTTTAAAGACAGGTCAACCTTTCTGGGTCATTTTGTGTCGTCTCCCAGAGAAAGTCAGAAGAGATAGTAGAGGAGATTAAAGTGAGGGACAAGGGAGCCAGAAAAACGAATGCATTCCTGTAAGCTAATATCAGTTGGACGCCCAAGTTACTCTATAGTTCAAGCATAAATTAGGTGCTCATTTGAACCGTCTCGGTGAGGCGGTTCTAATGAGTGCCAAAATTCTGTTTTGGAGCAGAAATAAAAAAAAATACATGTACATTGTTTACCATTTCCTTCTAAGCCCCATGTTTCCATACAGAAAGTTGGTTTTATAAAGATGTTCATTCTAATGTTAATGGGAAAGCATTAAGATGTCCTGTTTCCCAAGCATGGTTTGGTGTTGTGTTTCATCCTGGGTTTCAGTATTAATCCTTATCCGGCTGAATTAATTTATTTAGTCACACCCATTTCTAACTATCCACCAATCAAATTCTTGATATATTCGTTCAATTCACAAACTGTATGACAGTGTAAATCCTTTATCTGGATCTAAGCCTGTTTGCAGAAGTTCATCATGCTAAGATACTATAGGGAACAAAGTACTAGAACCCCCTTCTCAGAAGGATCCTATTTTTATCAGAGAATTCAATTTATTAGCCGATAGAATTCGTTAAATAAACACCAGTTGATGGCTGAAGCACTTATCTCTAATATCACTTACTTGATGTTTATACATGCAAAAGAGGTGCTTTTTGAATGGGAAGGATAATTCATGAAGCATTGTTATAGTGGTTTGTTTCAACTGTTTGAATAAATGATATGGTATCACCTATAGGCAGATATAATACCCACAGCACTGAGTTAAAACTGGAGCTTGTATCTAGCAGTGAATCTCCCATCAGCGGTCATCAAAAATGACTTGTGTAAATAATCAGATTTCATGACCATGCTGCCTGAATTTTCATAACTTCTACCTTGTTCCTATAAGTAAAGAGTTAAACTGAGGTAGGTGCAGCTAAAACAAAAACAATATAGAACCCCCTTCTCAGAAGGATCCTATTTTTATCAGAGAATTCAATTTATTAGCCTCTTAACAGTGATAGAATTGGTTAAATAAACACCAGTTTATGGCTGAAGCCTTTATCTCTTTATCTTTAATATCACTTACTTGATGTTTATACATGCAAAAGAGGTGCCTTTTGAATGGAAAGGATAATTCATCGAATCATGAAGCGTTGTTATAGTGGTTTGTTTCAACTGTTTGATATGGTATCACCTACAGGCAGATATAATACCCACAGCACTGAGTTAAAACTGGAGCTTGTATCCAGCAGTGAATCTCCCATCAGCGGTCATCAAAAATGACTTGTGTAAATAATCAGATTTCATGACCATGCTGCCTGAATTTTCATAACTTCTACCTTGTTCCTATAAGTAATCAGTGCTAAATGGACTCCTCTGGATAAGTATAATTATGACTGTAGGTTATGAGCACTGCAGTGGCTATAATGCTGTTGTCCACATTATTATGGCTGATCAATTAACATAAAGTTAAAGGTTTTTTGTGCCGTTTAATATAGAAGAGGCTCAATGAGCCTAAACCGCTCACCTGTGGAATAAGCCTTGTGTCTCATGCTTCAGAGAAGTTCTTTTGGCGCTTAGGAATCCCTGGGGCATGGCCAATTTGGACCCCAGGGGCATGGTTGGCATGCTCTTTGTAGGTGACCACTTCACGTTGCTTCATTCTAAGCTCTGAGCCTTATGGCTTTAGAGAAGTTTTTTTTTAACTTTTTTTTTCCATTGTAAGTCAGTGGGAGCTAATGAGCCCAAGGGGTTGGCCAATTTGGACCCCAGGGGCAAGGTTGGCAGGATTTATGAAGGTGACCATTTAACTTTGCTTCATACTAAATATCTAAGCCTTATGGTTTCAGAGAAGATTTTTTTAAGTTGCTTTTTTTTATCATAAGTTTAGGGAGCTAATGAGCCCCTGGGCTTGGCCAATTTGTATGGGGTGCCGTTTTACTATTTATTCCCTATTTATAGAAATGGACATAATTCGAATTAAGGATATCAAAAATTATTTATTTATATCAATAATTATCTATGGATATCCATAATTGAATTAATGATAACCAAAATTCAAATTATGGCTATCCATTAATCGATTAGAATGATTGATATCCATAATTCAAATTATGGCTATCCATTAATCGATAAGAATTATTGATATCCATAAATCAAATTGTGAATATCCATTATTTGAATTATGGATATCATTAATTAGGTCCACTTATGCATACCACTAATTTGAATTATTAATATCAATAGTTCGTCTTTGCCAATATATAAATAATGACTGAATCGAAGAGCTTTTGGGTGAATTATGGATATCCATAATTTGAATTATGGATATCATTAATTCAACCCGATTTATGGATATCCAGAATTTGATTTATGGATATCCATAATTGGAATTAGTGATATCCATAAATCAGCAGAATAATGGGTATCTATATCTTAATTTATTGATATCCATAATTGGAATTAGCAATATCCATAATTCTAATTATAGATGTCCATAAATTGACCTGAATTAATGATATCCATAGATCAAATTATGGATATCCATAATTCAGTTTGTGGATATCGATAATTAGAATTATGGATATCAATTATTCAACTGATCTATGGATATCACTTATTCCAATTATGGATATCCATAAATCAAAATTATGGATATCAATAAATATGGATAAATAGTAAAACAGTGTCCCATAAATGTGGACCCTAGGGACGTGGGTTACATAAATAATGTAGGTGACTACTTAACGTTGCTTCATTCTGAATACCTAAGCTCTGGAAGAAGGTCTAAACCTTCCCAGGCAAAGTGGTGTGAGTCGGACCGTCTCTGCATATCAACATTATTGGTTTGTTTGGGCAGTAGGGCTTGAAATGTCGGGTAGAAGTCCCACAAATCTGGACCAAAATTACCTAAATAGTGTTGATGGGGATGTAAAACCTCAATTCAAACAAACAAACAAAACAACTAGTTGTTATCGCGACTGTTGGTATAAAGAGGGTTCATTGGCCAAGTAAAAGAGGAATACAATCCTTTGCATTAACAAAAAATTGCGACTTGGAGAAATAGATGGGCTGCATGATGCTTCCACGCAGAGCTGAAACCGACCACACACGAGTACTGGTGGACCGCTTAAAGGATCTAAGCTTGGAGGATGTAAGCATGTCCAGGCAAAGCGATGTGAGTCGAACCTTCCATGCTTATAAACCCTATTGATTCATTGGATGACAGGGCATGAGATGTCATTTCATCTTAATGTAGGGTAAAAGTCCCACAAAATTGGAAGCACCGTCTCCAAAATGACCTAAACAGTGTTGACGGGGACGTTATACCTCAAATCAAACAAACAAATAACCAAAAAATGCATCCAAAATGCCTTATGTTCAGGTCGTCTGCTGAATCTTCTTGCAAACTTTTCATACATATTTTTGCATACAGGCAAAAAGTATCATTCAAGATCAGGTGCAGTCTGATCTGGGCCCACACTGTTTGCAACAATGACTTTTAAAGTAACTAGTAGATGTCAAAGCAGAAGACAATTGTTGTGATTAGCTTCTTACGGGTTAAGAATTCAGTCAGGTACTCTGGATAAGAAGAAAAGCTTACCAAAAACATGCTACTCATCCCTGTATCTCATCTTTATTTCACCCCCTGAGTTTCTGAAGTGGAATCTTCCATCTTTAAGTTCTTCTGGTTAATACTACACCACAACCTCATTATACCACAGTTTGTTATAAAGCGGTTTTTGGATATAAAGCAGTTTCAAGATGGACCCCAAAAATGTTTAGATTATATAGAAAAATGACCATATATGGTCATTTTTCTATATAATCTATACATTTTTGTTTGGATATAACACGGTTGTTTATGTAACACGGTTTCTGTTTTGAACCCCATAAATAGTGTTATAAAGAGATTGTGGTGTACTATAAGAATCTGATATGGGGTTCGGCTTGCATCAGTGGTTCTTCTACTATGTCTTTGGAACACTTCAATCCTAAAAAGCACTAAATTATGCCTTAATAGCATACCAACTGGTATTTATGGCTGATTTCACACCTATACCCCCTATTTTATGTAAAAATGGCATTTTGAGGATATTTAGATGATAAAACTTTGACAAAAATGATTATAAATGCCTTAATACCATGAGAAATAGTGGATATATATCTGTTCAGATCCTTTAACATGAATCTAATCAATTAGAACCAATAATAGATGAGAAAACTTATCGAGATATTGCAGCAGAGACAATTTTGAAGTTTTGCTTTGGCTAGAGACCAAGGCCAAAAACCATGTAACCTTACTGTCATATTCCAGATGGAGTAGATTCTTTCTCTTGTGCACCTGGTTATACACTTACTGTTAGATTTTTTCCAAAAAAAACCCAATAACAATTGATTAACATGGCTTTAAAGTACCCCCCCCCCCCCCCAATGCACAGATCGGAAGCAAAAACTGATCAAATACACCCTGTTAGACCTAAATTACCACTAACCTTACACTTTTTTACAGTTTCTATGGCAAACCACATGCCATGAATATCCATTTTATGATACAGAATAGGATAGAACCTACCAATGTGTGAAAATATGATGTAATGACTGAAAACTGGAGTGTGGGGCTGATTTTTGGACTTCTGGTATAGGGAGCTTACCACTAAATATTTTCCATAGGCGACAATAGTAACCTTTTACATGCTCCCACAAAAACTACACATGCAAAACTTTTCAAACCTTACTTATTTATAGAGCCGTCCTAGCTCAACAAGTTGATGAGAAAAAATCCACATGTTGCCCGTCTCCTTTTCAAGCTATGGTCCGCCATGTTTGTTTACATGCAGATTCGCAGTGAATACAAGCCGGCTTTTTAACGGAGAGGTGACAATATAAAATCAGCAACAATTTCTTTGAGCTTGCAGATATAATTATAAAACACACATCATTTTATTTCCTTATAATTATCCTTTTCTCACATTGAAATGAAACATGGGATATTTATCCAATGGAAATAAAAATCAAAAATGAGTTCCTTTAAGAGCAATGAAAACATTCATAAGAAAGAAGATGGGTCATACTACGTAGTTTCGGCTAATAAAGCCTCATCAGTGACCCTGTAATGATCCGGCAAAGAAAACCAGAGGAAACATACTGTAATTTTGCGAATTTCGAATAGGCAGTCGATATAAAGACTGATATAAATCAAAATGGGGTCCAAATAATTAAAAACCTGTCTAGAATATGAGTCTAAACCAATAATATTTTTCTGATTTCTCAGAATATTCACGCTGATCTCAAAGGACCAAAAGTAAAATATAAACTGCACTATGGTTGATGTACGGGGAGACGTTTTAGGGCCGCCACACGGCACAACACCAGCTGCAGTGAAGGCAAATAAAAATCAAAAATGATTTCCTTTAAGAGCAATGAAAACATTCATAAGAAAGAAGATGGGTCATACTACGTAGTTTCGGCTAATAAAGCCTGTCTGGTATTTAGACTGCAACTAAAAGCTCTGTCCCAAAGTGATAAAAGCCAGTACCCCCAGTATTTAGTGCAAAGCTACCTGTAGATGGGCGTTTCCAACCCGAGGGATAACCGTGCTGAGCGGAACCGAGGCTACACCGAGGTTCCGCTCAGCATGATCATCCCTCGGGTTGGAAAGGCCCATCCACAACAGAATCCCATATTGGATTCTTTTTCTTGCAAAACACCACCCAAACATTTCCTTTTTATTTTGTAGCAATTAGCAGAACTACAGACAGTATTTCTTTTCTTCTTTTCAAGATTTCACATAAAAGTCCTGTATTCAGTGTCCTTTTCACAATAAAAGAGTCAAATACTTATCATTCTTTTCTATTTTTTTATTTCTATTTTTTTTTTTTGCCAGTTAGTTTTAACAGCTCGCACATGTATATTGTTTACAAAAGTAGGGCGGAAGTAGTTCAGGCAGCTGAATAGAATTGAAGCGCACTTATGTTAGTTGCCTGGGTCAGAACACAAGGGTCAGAATAGTTCTGTCCCAGAGTAAAATCACAGTTTCCTTGTCTGGTGTGCAAGAAATGCCTATCTACAACAGAATGCCATAGATCTATTAGATCCTTTTTCTTGCACAACACCACCTAAAATTTTCATTTCACTTTATTTTACATTTTAATTTTTGCACATTTTACTTAAGTAGTTTGCCTGGGTATGAGCACCAGAGTAAGAACAGAATTTCCTGATCTGGTGTGCAAGAAAAAATCATTAGTAGAATGGTGATGTGTTGATCCTCCTGATAAGACGGCTCATTTTGAGCCATTTCCTCTTGATCTACACTGCAGCTGTACATGTACCAGTCTATACAGGATAAGTTCAGTGAAATGTTTCAAAGGACATATGTGTTATAGTGTGCATAAAGTTTTACAAGACAGGCCAATGTCCTTACAAATTGTTATGTGAGATGCTTTAACCCCTAAGCTGCCAAGAAAACTATCTTAAAATGTTGTCTGTTTTTGGCCACATCTGCTGAAACTTCTTGCAAACTTTTCAAACATATTTTTGCAAACAAGTGAACAGTATGGACGCTGATCAGACTGCTCCTCCGCTGATCGCGGTCCACATCGTTTCCAACATTTTTTTGCAAACAGGCAAACAGTGTAGACCCTGATCAGACTGCTCCTCTAGGAGCTCGATCCAAACTGTTTCCAACAATGACTTTTGAAGTAACCAGCAGATGACGATTGTTGTGATTGGCATCTTAAGGATTAACCCATTTTGTAATGAATATAATCTTCAACCATACATGTATATATAGCAGGAGTTTGTTTAAGGAAATTTAGGGATACCATGTTGAGTTGATTATAGAAATTGATTTAAAATTGGCAGAATTTTTTGCAGTGAAGGCCCTGATCAGATGCCGCTTCTGGTCCTGCACTATTTCCAAGTGATCTGTTTTGATGTTTCCGGTATAAAATCGATTAATTTGTGACTAAATAGATTAATTATAGATCAAGCCACACAAGCAGGGGTCATGGGTTTGATGCCAGGCTACTCCAGACTTTCGGCTGAGTTTTTAAACCGAGGTCCCGTCTTCGTAAGACCTTAGCTGTTAGTGGGGCGTAAAATTCAAATCACATATACATTTTGCTACACAACAGAAGATTTTAGGAGTTTGAGTCACCACTGTTAGGGTCTTGTTGCACCTGTCAGTTGCAGAACCTAACCAGTTTTCCACATAGTCTGTAACTTAAAATTATTTTGCAAGAAAGTGACAAATACACTTTTTGAATCAGTGGAGAGAATGACCATAGGGAATTTTTTTCATGGTCAGTCTCTATAAAATATTGTTGGTGAACCTTTGTGGGGATCAAACCTGCAACCCTCTAATCATCAGTCACAATCACATCTGTGTTACTGGAATTGGCAGAAATGAGTAGGTTTGTTTGTGTTCAGGTTTTATATCCCATGAAAACTATTTCATTTTGGAAACATTCCTATTTCATGAGAGTTTTACCCAACACTGAGATGATATGACATCTCAAGCCCTACCGCCCAAACAACCCACAAGGGTTTAAATGCAGTGACAGTCGGACATGCACATATCTAACAGAATTAACCCTTATCTCACTGAACAAGACAACACCTACTTTTGCAAACAGTGTAGTTTCCAGATGGCTTCTGAAGTGGGATGGGACATATAGTTTTGCCCTTGTCTGTATGTCACACATTGTAGTACTATTCTTGTCTCTGCAACTCCTACGGTATTTCATGCAGGGCATTGAAACTTGCAGCACACCTCAGACATGCACTGAACATGTGAATAAAGGAAACAGGATTCTGATCTAGCCCCTTATTGCAGAATTATGTACTCTTGAACGAAATAAACATTTTGGCTATATGTGTAGCATAGGAGGTTAAATAGTACTGTTTGTGTCCCCGCAACATTTCTGTGAGGTTCAAGCGAAATTGACCCAAAGGTTAGGATGAGTTAGCATTTTAATCAAATTGTTGTTGTTTTTCTTTTTTAAGCTCTAGGGACCCTTTTGCTCAATGGAGCAGATAGTTTTAGCTATTTTGATAGATTCTTTGTTTTTTGGTTTTGTTTTTCAAGATTATTTCACTCATATCAAGCCGTTCGTTAATCAGAAGTGGGTGAACACCAGAGTGCCTGGAGAAAATCCATCTGACCTTCCGTTGCAGAACTTGGCATCTCACATACAACCTGAGCCAGGCTCAAACCCACAGCAGTTAGAGACCTAATGATTACGAGTCTCTTATCCACTAGGCCATGGAGGCCCATTCTTTTTTTGTAGAGGGTCACCTTAGAAACATTCCTATGAAGTTTGAATGAAATTGACCCAAGGGAATGTGAAGAGGAGTCGTTTAAAGATTTTTCTATTTTTATCTCTGATGACCGTCTTGTTAATCGGAGCAAAACCATTTTAGCTATTTTGGTAGAGGGTCACCAACCAACATTCTTATGAAGTTCGAATGAAATTGGTCCAGGGTCTGGGAGTAGTAGTAGTTTGAAGATTTTTCTATTTTTAATTCTGGTGGCAACCTTGTTCATCAGAGTGCAGCCACACTAGCTATTTTGGTAGGCAGCCACCTAGGCAACATTCCTGTGAAGTTTAAGCAAAACTGGCCCAAGGGTTTAGGAGGAGCTAGCATATTAAGCAAATTATTGACGTTTTTCTAGTTTTAGCTCTGGTGGCCATCTTGTTCAACGGTTGAAACCATTTTTGCTATTTTGGTAGAGAGTCACCTAAGCAACATTCCTATGAAGTTAGAACTAAATTGGCCCACGGGTATGGTAGTAGTAGTTTAAATTTTTTTCTATTTATGGCTCTGGGTGGTCATCTTTTAGTCAAGCTAAACAATTTTAGCTATTTTGGTACAGGGTCACCTAACCAACATTCCTATGAAGTTTAATGAAATTGGCCCAGAAGTCTGGAAGGAGTAGTTGTTTAAAGATTTTTCTATTTTTAGCTCTGGTGGCCATCTTGTTCATCGGAGCAAAATGATTGATGTTTTTCCTTTTTAAGCCCTGGGGGCCATTTTGCTCAATGGAGCAGATGGTTCTAGCTTTTTTACAGAGGGCCACCAAAAACATTCCAAAGAAGTTTGAATGAAAATGGCCCAAGGGTATGGGGGGATTTAGCATTTTAAGCAAATCGTTGACATTTTTCTGTTTTAAGCTCTGGCAGCCATCTTGTTCTTTTTAGCTATTTTGGTAGAGGGTCACCTAAGCAACATTCCTATGAAGTTTGAATGAAACTGGCCCAGGAATATGGGAGTAGTAGTTTAAAGGTTTTTCTATTTTTAGCTCTGGTGGCCATCTTGTTCATTGGAGCAGAACAAATTTAGCTTTTTTGGTAGGGAGCCTCCTAGGTATCATTCCTGTAAAGTATGAATCAATGTGGCCCAAGGGCTTAGGAGGAGTTCTCATTTGAAGCAAATTGTTGATGACGTACAATGAACTACAATCTGATCACAATAGCTTACTTTGAGAATTTTGTGCTCAACAGAGCTAATAATACTGTTCCTGTCTTTGTAACTCCTCTTACAGTACTTGCAACACAAAGCATAAAGGAAATAGGATTCTGATCCAGCCACTTATTGCAGAATTATTTCCCCTTAAAATAATGACAAACAAATTACACGTCCAGTGAGGCATATGGCAGGGGTATTTATTACCTTGACGCTAACACGCACTTACACATGAAAAGTGATCACAAAAGCTGACCTTGTCAGTATGTGACAGGTGAGCTAAAAAGGGCAGTGCCCTTACTAGGGAAGCTAGCATTGTCTTTCTTGTTCAAGGCACATCTTCTAAAGATACTGTTACTTAATACATCTTTAAAGTTTAAAGTTAAAAAAAAATATTCAATAGGGTTCAAGCGTGGATGCAATTCTAGTGTGTACCCACGGCATAGGTTTCTGAAGAGGATTAAGGAAAATTATTCTTGTTTCTCCTCTTTGTATCATCATTTATGCACTAGCTTCTGATAACAAGAGGGCCATGATGGCCCTTTAGTCGCTCACCTGAGTCATTTAGATTACTTAGTCTTTGACCCAACAAATGACGCAAAACTGTGACCTCTAGAGAAAGAGAACAAGGTTTAAAAGAAATATGACCTAGTTATATGACACTTACCATAGTAAGTTGAATAACATATCATCAAGTCAGACATTTGGTAAAATGTTAAGAAGATTAATGCAAAATTGTAGCCTCTAGAGGCAGAAATCTGACATTACGATTTTGTTTTGACCCCATATAACCAGTATTTGAATCTCACAAAGGTAACATTAAGACAAGGTTTTAACAAAATTTGGCCTTGGTTTTGATCCGACATGACCTACATTCTAACTTGACAGAGATATAATCAGGTAGAACATTTTTGCAAAGGGTTACGAAGACTGAAGAAATATTCTGGTGTCTAGGGTGCACACAAGATTTTAACAACATCTGACCTAGTTTTTTATCTCAAATGACCCATATTTAAACTTGACTGAGATACAATCACATCAAGTTTTTAGAAGATTGAAGGACACAAGGTTTTAACGAAATCTGACCTAGTGACCTAATTTTTTATCTGACGTAACCCATATTCGAACTTGTGATATCATTAAATCAAACATTCTGAGGTTTCATGAGGATTGAAGCAAATCTGTGGTCTTTAGGGTGCGCACAATGTTTTAACGAACTTTGACCTAGTGACCTAGTTTTTTATCCCACATGACCCATGTCTGAACTTGACCGAGACATCATTAAGTCAAACATTCAGGTGAAGATTCATGAAGATCGAAACAAAACTCTGTCTCTGGGGTGTACACAATGTTTTTATGAAATTTGACCTACTGACCTAGTTTTTAATCCAACATGACCCATATTCAAACTTGAACAAGATATCATCAAGTCAAACATTCAGTTGAAGTGTCTTGAAGATTAAAGCAAAACTGTTGCCTCTAAAGTGCACACACGGTTTTAACTAAATTTGACCTACTGACCTAGTTTTTAATCCAACATGACCCATATTCAAACTTGACTGAGATACCATCAAGTCAAACATTCAATACATGTATATTCAAGAAGATCGAAGCAAAACTGCGGTCTCTAGGGGGCACACAAGGTTTTAATGAAATTTTACCTAGTGACCTACTTTTTGATCCGACATGACACATATTCGAACTTGACCAAGACATCATAAGTCAAACATTCAGGTGAAGTTTCATGAAGATTAAAGCAAAACTATGGCCTCTAGGGTGCACACAAGGTTTTAACAAAATCTGACTTAGTTACCTATTTTTTGATCCGACATGACACATAATCGAACTTGGCTGAGATATCAAGTCAAACATTTAGGCGGTTTCATGAAGATTTAAGCAAAACTGCAGGCTCTATACTACACAGAAGGTTTTAACGAATTTGACCTAGTGATCCAGCTTTTGACCCCACATGACCCATATTCGAGCTTGACTGAGATATCATCAAGACAAACATTCTGGTAAAGTTTCATAAAGATTACATTAAAACTGTGGCCTCTAGAGGTTGCACAAGATAAATGTTGATGACGTATGACGCACACCGCACGACGAACGTACGACAGATGCAGGGCGATCATAATAGCTCATCTTGAGCACTTAGTGCTCATGTGAGCTAAAAATGGGGTTGTGGTTTCATGATTTCAGACAAAGATAATTATTGATTACCAGTTTATTCCGTGAAGAAGAAGCTTTATCAGGACATGGTTGTTAAAAAAAATCACTTGCTTGCTGGTTTACCCATTGTGAACTAGTGGATTCCTCGGTGGCTAAACATGTATGTTAGACAAGTCCCATTTATCATATAAGGAGTGTCGGGCCTATTTTTTCATTATACCCGCTTTTTTGAAGAAAAAAAAAAACGGGTATATTATTTTCGTCACGGGTGTCCGTCCGTCCGGATGTCCATCCGTCTGTCACGTTTCTTGTGAATGCAACTACTTTTTTTATTTCTTTACCTACAGTGACCAAACTTGGTACATACATTGCTTGGGGACTGCAGATGTGCATGAAGGTGTCGAAATTTTCATCTGACCCCCTGGGGTCATGGGGTGAGGTCAAAGGTCAAATTTCTAAGAAAAGGCTTGTTCATAGGAAAAGCTGGTATTTGCGATGGTATACCATCGACTGCTGCTCTAGTTTTTATTCATTTTTTGATGGACAATTCTGTCAGCAAATAGTGCAGGCCCTGATTAGAAGCTGCATTCTGCAGTGTCTGATCTGGGCCTGCACTGTTTGTCAAGGTACCCCTTTAGGGGTTTCCCGCCTGCAATGGGTTAACAGCAAGCACGTTATCAAACTCCGGAATTTTTGTTACATGACCAGCAAAGGATCAGATTAGCCTGCATATTAGTACAGTCTGATCAGATCCTTTGATGCTCACATGAGAAAAAAATGCTTCATAACATACATGACCAGCCAAGGATCAGATTAGCCTGCATATTAGTACAGTCTGATAAGATCCTTTGATACTCACATGAGAAAACATGCTTTATAACATACATGACCAGCAAAGGATCAGATCACCCTGCATATTAGTACAGTCTGATAAGATCCTTTGATACTCACATGAGAAAACATGCTTTATAACATACATGACCATCAAAGGATCAGATTAGCCTGCATATTAGTACAATTCGATAAGATCCTTTGATACTGGCATGAGAAAACATGCTTTATAACATACATGACCAGCAAAGGATCAGACTAGCCTACATATTAGTACAGTCTGGTAAGATCCTTTGATACTGACATGAGAAAACATGCTTTATAACATACATGACCATCAAAGGATCAGACTAGCCTACATATTAGTACAGTCTGGTAAGATCCTTTGAAACTGACATGAGAAAACATGCTTTATAACATACATGACCAGTGCGGATCAGATTGCATCACGAGAACACGCCTATATAATTTTGACCCTCTTCAACCCCACTTTTATATAGTACAACTGGGGTTTACAGGGGTGTTCATTATTTTCCTTATTTCTGCTTAAAAATATAGATTGTGGGTACTTGTTAGAACTGAGGTGGTTCTAGCCCAGGCGGTTCTAACGAGTGCTCACAATCTCTGTTTTGAGCAGAAATATGAAACATATCAAGATTTTTTATCTGTAAAAAAAGTTCATTTTTTGGTGGTAAAATTTTACAAATATATTTTATAGGTGTGTTTTTGTAAAGGGTCTGCATATTACTATACTGGCAGATCAAGTCATTTGATGTTCATATAAAGCCTTAATGTACCACAGTCTTTCATAAGGACCAGTAGCCCAGTCTTTAACTAGGACCAGCAACTAACAGCTCTATTACTATCTGAGTTTGGTTGTTCAAAGCATTGTTAACTTAACGAGCTCATTAGTGAGTGGCCAAATTGTTAACCGTTCTGGCAAGTACAATATTGAATATTCTGTTATTTTTGATGAAAAAAAAAAATGTGAGTAGCTTTTGCAAGGTTAATTTTGCTGGAAAAATGTTGAGTTTTGCAAAAGCTTCCCATATTTTTCCAGAAAAAAACATTACTTTATTTACCATAATAAATTATCAAAGTTTTAACGATATGTCAACTAACAACATGATTAATTTTAGAGAACAGGGGCCAGTGGTTCAAAGCAGCATTAGCTTAACAAGCTCATTAGTGGTCAGTTTATTAACTGTTCTAGCATGTACAATATCTAAATGGCCCCTGCCAATCGGGCGGCCCCTGCACATCTGGACTTGAAGAAATATATGGGCTGCATGATGCTTCCACGCAGAGCTGAATCCGACCCACACACGAGTACTGGTAAACCGCTTAGAGGATCTAAGCCTGCCCAGGCAAAGCGGTACGCACGAGTCTGACCACCCATGCTTATAAACCCTATTGGTTTCATTGGGTATCAGGGCTTGAGATGTCATTTCATCTCAATGTCGGGTAAAAGTCCCACAAAATTGGAAGCAACGTCTCCAAAATGACCTTTACAGTGTTTACGGGGATGTTAAACCTCAAATCAAACAAACAAACAAACTGCCCATCGGGATGGACTGCATGATGCTTCCAGGCAGAGCTGAAACTGACCGCACATGAGTACTGGTAAAGCGCTTAGAGGAACTAAGCCTGCCCAGGCAAAGCAGTGCAAGTCAGACCGTTCATGCTTATAAACCCTATCGGTTTCATTGGATGACAGGGCTTGAGATGTCATTTCATCTCAATGTCGGGTAAAAGTCCCATAAAATTGGAAGCAAGGTCTCCAAAATGACCTATACAGTGTTGATGGGGAGATAAAACCTCAAATCAAACAAAAACAAACAATATCTAAAATTTTGGTGTATTTGCTGAAAAAATGTGAGCATCTGCAAAAGCTGTTCTCATGTTTTCAGCAAAAATATATGCATATTTGCCATATTAAATGATCAAAATTTTAATGATATGTTAACTAATGTAGCCAGTAGTTTTGAATAACTGGACCCAGGACCCTGCTCTATGATGTTAAAACTGATCTATTTCATCACTCATAGCTCCAGATCAGGGCTAAAAACATTTTGAAATCCAAATTGGTCCAGCCTACTGATGACATCATCAATTACATCATACCATTTTCACCATTGCAAAGCAACGACATTCCTTTATCCCTTAAGACACCGAGAAAAACTACATCTGAAAATGTTGTCTGCTTATGTCATCTGCCGAACTTTTTGCAAACTTTTTAAAAATATTTTTGCATACAGCCAAACAGTGTGGGTCCAGTCTGATCTGGGTCCACACTGTTTGCAAAAATTTACTTTTAAGGTAACCGGCAGATGGCAAAGCAGATGACACTTGTCGTGATTGGCATTTTGTGGGTTAAGAATAAACCCTACGGGAGACAAAATATTATTGATAGAGCTGCCTCCAATCTGAGGTGCATCAATGCTCCATAAAGTTCTGTTTTTGTTTTCTTTTCAACAATATCTCTGGCCAGTCCTAGCCTATGGAACTCTGCCATCTCAGTCCTTTGTCCACTACTGTCCCCGAGTGTCACATCAAGGTCTCTGGTAAGGATGTGTACTAGATGCTGCTTTTATCTGAGCTTTGATGGTGCTTGGAGCTTTATTTACTGGGTTACCTATAGAAATAACAAAATATTTATACATAAACAACATTGTTTAAATTGAGGTCGAGAGGTAGCCAGTTCGATCCCCGCAAGTGCCAAATGTTGTTTCCTTGAGCAAGAGACTTTATCCACATTGCTTAGTACTGGTTCCTACCCAGGAAAAGAGGGCCACATGGAAGATTAGTACTAAAATGTGTTACCCTCTATAAATAAGGTTGATTATTATTATTAGTAGTAGTAGTAGATTATAAGGTGAGTAGCTAAACCACTACATCACGGAGGCTTCTCATGGTAACTTAGTATAGAAATAACCCATTGTATGCGGGAAACCCCTAAAGGGATACCTTGGCAAACAGTGCAGGCCCAGATCAGATGCCGCAGAACACGGCGTCTGATCAGGGCCTGCACTATTTGCTAACAGAATTTTCTGTCAAAAAATGAAAACGAAAAAATACCCTTGACACCCCACTAGTATACAATGGGTTAATGAAACTCACCAAAGGCTTGTTTTATAAATTTTGGATGAAATGACCACTTGTCTGAGATCCTCTTTGTAATGCAGTAGTGTTGTTATAATGCTACTGCTCATAACACGGCTTAGGATATAAGGTTATAATGCCATGTCTCCCAAATATTCATTTTGCTATATGATATATTCTTTGATGGATTTGATTTGGAATTTACCAACCCACTCATCATTTTTATGATAAATCGAGTCGGTCAGTTTAGCTAACCACAATTTTCCTGTCAGGTTTATACGCCAGGGGTGGACAACTGCCCTTCTTATGTCAGCGGAAGGGAGGGAATGACTGTGGAAAATATTTCATGATCAATCTCCATGAAAGAAAGTTGCCTGACGTTCTGGGCATCATACCCGCAACCTCTTGATCACCAGCCAGATGTGCATATAACTGAGCCAATGAGGCTGGCATTCTTTTATGTGCATCTTGGATAAAGGAGCTTATAACTGCCATAATGATCCTAAGTATTATTGGGACAGAAAGGCCTAAGCAAACAGTGTAGACCCGTCAGATTGCTCCTTCAGGAGCAGTCTGATAGGAGCAGTCTGATCAGGGTCTACACTGTTTGCCATTCCATCTGCATCTTTGAGACTCCTTGCTGGGTTGTGAAATAAATTTGTTAAAATTTAAGAAGATTTACAGCAAGTCCTCAAGGTGTCCGAATTTTTATACCCCCACAAATGAAATTTGGGGGGGGGTATATAGGAGTGAGCTTGTCGGTCTGTTGACTTGGTTTCCAGACGATAACTCAAAAAGCGCTTCACCGATTTTTATAATTTTTGGTACACTGATCATAAAATACAGGTCAAGTTCGATTTCCACTACAATTCGTCAATTTTCGACATAGTTATGACCCCTTTCAAGTGAAAAAATTGCAAAATGCCGCTGTTGTACTATCAAGGCAGTTTTTGTGGGGGTATTCATCACCTTCAGTGATAGCTCTAGTTAGGAATTTTATGGTAGAACAAACTAATTAGCCAAATCCGTGAGAAACTACAGTCAAACCTGTCATAGTGGCCACCTCTATTAAGCAAGCAACCTGTCTTAAGCAAGCATGAATTTAGTTCCTAAACAGGCAAATGCATTAAAATTCACCTGTATTAAGCAAGAACCTGTCTTAAGCAAGCACATTTTGATTATCCCTTAGGTGCTTGCTTAATACAGGTTGGACTGTACTTGCTAAAGTATAGATTTTTTATAAACAAAAGGTCCATGATGGACCTGGATCACTCACCTGAGTCAAGTTATATTTCCACTTGATGATGCCTTTATTTCAGCTCAATTTGCCATTTTATTCAGTTAAGTATTTCTCGAAGAGAGTTTTGTAAAATTATTTGGGGAGTGATAACTGTTTTCCATTCTAAGCTATAGCAATCATTTTGTTCAGTGCAACAGAATCATTGGAATGGAGCCATTTTAGCAATTCTGGTACAGGGCCACAAGAGGAACATTCTAAAACGAGCCACTAGCTTGAGATGTCATTTTAAGGTTTTTCTATTTTAGATCAGGTGGTCTTCTTGTTCAATGGAGCAGAACCATTTTAGCAATTTTGGTCTGGGGACATAATAAAGAGAAACATTTTGAAATTGGCTAAGTGGTTTTGAAGAAATTATTCACTACAGACAAAACCGATGGGCATACGAAAGACTCACAGCGATCAAAATGGCTCATCTTGTGCTCAGGTGAGCTTTCTCATTTGGATGGTGAGTCAATCTACAACTTCATTAGCTGGAGAAATTTTTTATGAGGTATAAAATGCCTGCAGGGATCGGAAAATGAAACAGAACATTCAGTACACCTAATATAAGAGCAACCTCTGGGAGCAAGCAACCTGTGTCCAGGTGTCAAAAAAGACAAATGTATTAAAACATGCCTCTATTAAGCAAGCAGCTGTCTTAAACAAGCACACTTTGACTATCCTTGGGGTACTTGGTTAATACATGTTAGACTGTAGTTGTATAAAGAAACAGAGATTCTTACTTTGTAGTTTTGGCTGTTGTTGTGCAGCTTGTAGACCGGACTGTGTAGGACTTTCAGAGAGACTTCTAATCTGTTTGATACCCTTCCCACACAATGCTGTTGCAACAAGAGTGTTGGTGTCAGCTGTTGATGATGTCTGAGGCTGGCTGTTTTTCTGACCTAAAGCCAAACAACAGGCAGAATGAGCAAAATTTTGACGTATTTCAAATTAATACAAAGTCCCCAACTGATGTTTGTATGCCTATAGTAACTTCAACATAACCTTTCTGGTCACATCAACAAAATGCAACTTAGTCATTGGTAATGTGTGATCAATGACCTGACCGGTTTGTTGATTTTGAGTGTAATGGCCCAGTTAAGAATATCAAAAAAAAAAAAGTCATACTTAGCCAGACAGTTTATCTGACCAAACTTTTCTGAGGCAGGCTTATACCAACCATACAACTATGGAGGTTAATCATTGCCAAAAATACAGACATGTAAACATTACATTGGTCAACGTTATACATCGTAATGTGTAGTTTGAAACATGGAATGGGGTATAGTTATGAATTGTAAACATTACATTTGTCAAAATACAGACATGTAAATATTACATTTGTCAACGCTAAACATCGTAATGTGTAGTTTGAAACGTGGAATGGGGTATAGTTATGACTTGTAAACATTACAATTGTCAATGCTGAACGTCTTACTGTGTAGTTTGTAGTAGTACTGGAGAGTAGTTATACTAGTAACATGTTGTTTTAACATCTTCTTATACTTCTATCTGTGCATTACTGCAAGTACAAGTTTGTATCATTGACTTTCTACCTTTTGAAGACTTTCTAAACCAACAACGTCATCTTACGTCACGTTAACCGATGCAACGATTCAGAGGACTCGTGTAATTCAAAGCCTTGTATTCTGTAAGATCTACTGTGTTGCGTGTGCTATACATCCAGATGCAAAACGTACGGTTAAATAGGTTCCATCGCTCAATGAACAAGGCGAAAGTATATACTTGTAAAGTTATGGTTTGACATGTACATCTTTATCGAATTTTGCAATGCCCATATATGGTGTTGCCTCCGGAAACTGTCGGTCTTTGTCGAAGTTGTATGGAAAATAAATATTTGAAATAAGGATCGCTCCCTGATACTTCCGGAATGCAAGGGAGACTACTTATCTAGACTATTTAGGTTGGATGATTTAAAAAAAAAAAACACCCTTCCCGATCGATTCCCCTAATATATTAAGCGTTGGCGGTGGACTGTACATTTTGTTTTTAGATGATAGTTTTAAGTACCGTATTTCTAAATCTTGATATAAATATTAAAGATTTTGAGTCCAATTAGGTGGGTAATTAGCCGAGGAAATTATCGTGCCGTAACATGATTTCGATAGTCACATATTTCCGATCTAGCTTTCGTTTTAGCTGGTGATTTTTGCAAACACCTCGTAAGAGTATATTACATGGAGTGCAATGACAATCTTTTAATAGACAGCACATTCTAGACACCTTTACCACACAATATTAAGAATAAATTCTAAAAATAAGGGAAATCTTACTCCTTCTTGCAAAAATGACTTTTTACCCATGACTTTATTCTACAGCCACAAAATGACCACAGTCGAAGTTTTTGTGTACTCTGCATCCATTGTTGGGAACACATTTACTATAGCGGTCCCCATAAGTATTTTCCTGTGATGTCACATTGTAGTGGGGGCTGTTGCCTCCACACCCCTACTCAAAATATTGAGGATTACTGTCTTCAAACTCCTGATAAACATTTACATTAGATTTGTCCCAGAACTAGCCTAAAACAATAGGCTTAGTCCGTGGGGACCACTAAAGTAAATACTACCCCATTGTTGTTACCTCAGATGTTAAAACTATCTCATTCCTGCTAAAATAGTACATACCTTTCAAATATTTCACTTAAATTGGAAGCTATGAACAATAGGCCCCAAGTAAGTCCTGAGTTGTGGGTAAAAGTCCCATATCCAATTGACACATTGTGGAGCTAGTTCCGTAGTTAACCTTTAACCTGCTGAATATTCAATTAAGCCACACCCATTTCTGACTTTGAACCAATCCGATTACTTGATGCAATTTATTTCTATATATTCATAAACTGAATGTCAAACAGTGTAGATCCTGATCAGATGGCTTCTTCAGAAGCCATCTGATCTGGATCTACACTGTTTGCAAAGATAGGGCTTGTCGCCTACAGCAGGCTAAAGGTTAACCACCCGTGTGAGAAGGAAGAATAACCACCTGTGTGAGAGGGAAGAATTCACACAGAAATACACAATATACTAGTACTATGAGTAAGTTTTAAACAAGTTTAAAACCTCCTCTGAACTACAAAAAACATTAAACTTTTGTTCCGGAATCTAAAATATCACTCAGTATATATATAATGAGTCGAACCAGGATCCGATCGGGAAGGGTGTTTTTTTTTTTTTAAATCATCCAACCTAAATAGTCTAGATAAGTATTCCCTTGCATTCCGGAAGTATCAGGGAGCGATCCTTATTTCAAATATTTATTTTCCATACAACTTCGACAAAGACCGACAGTTTCCGGAGGCAACACCATATATGGGCATTGCAAAATTCGATAAAGATGTACATGTCAAACCATAACTTTACAAGTATATACTTTCGCCTTGTTCATTGAGCGATGGAACCTATTTAACCGTACGCTTTGCATCTGGATGTATAGCACACGCAACACAGTAGATCTTACAGAATACAAGGCTTTGAATTACACGAGTCCTCTGAATCGTTGCATCGGTTAACGTGACGTAAGATGACGTTGTTGGTTTAGAAAGTCTTCAAAAGGTAGAAAGTCAATGATACAAACTTGTACTTGCAGTAATGCACAGATAGAAGTATAAGAAGATGTTAAAACAACATGTTACTAGTATAACTACTCTCCAGTACTACTACAAACTACACAGTACGACGTTCAGCATTGACAATTGTAATGTTTACAAGTCATAACTATACCCCATTCCACGTTTCAAACTACACATTACGATGTTTAGCGTTGACAAATGTAATATTTACATGTCTGTATTTTGACAAATGTAATGTTTACAATTCATAACCATACCCCATTCCATGTTTCAAACTACACATTACGATGTATAACGTTGACCAATGTAATGTTTACATGTCTGTATTTTTGGCAATGATTAACCTCCATATACAACATCTGTACATGAAATGTTCTTTCCAGAATCTTACAAATACCCAGCCTGACTAAGTGGAAGGAATAGACTGACCTTAGGAAATATTTCATGATCAATCTCCATGAAAGAAATTTGGAGCAACTGCATGTGATTACCTTTCAAGGCTACCAGTACTCCACTTAATATAGATGATAATTAATCAAAGCTGGGCAAAACCATGGGTACCCAGATCAAAAGCTAACCGACCTTACGATTTCTGGGGAATGTGCACTGTACTGGTTAACAGCTTAAGTATAAGCCTGCCTGGGAAAAGTGTGGATAGGTAAACTGGCCAGCATCTCACGTGTGACCCGGGCAGGCTTCAACCACCAATAGTGAGGCACCTAATGTTAAGCCTCAACATTCTGAACCACAAAGCAATGGAAGCCTGCAGAGGGTGCGGAGTTTGAACCACTGACTGTCTGATCATCAGCTGGATGTCTATCCAATTGAGCCACAATGGCTGACTTGACATTATAATATTGTTTATTATATTATTTGAGCTGAGGAACAGAATTTACTACAACTTATAATGTGCCCACAGCGAAGAATCAGATCAGCCTGCCCATCCATATAGTCTAAACAGAGACTTCTCTTGCTGCATGGAGGAGCATTGGGCCCTTAGCTATCCTCAGAGTGAACAACGAAGTCTCTGATTAGACTTGCAGATGTGCAGTCTGATCTGAGTCTTCATAGGGCACACATCTTATTGTAGATTTTGTCGTGCACTGGCTCATTTATTGTTAAAAAAGAATATTGGGGAACACAAGACACTGATCCGGCAGTGCCTACCGATCTGGGTCCAGTTGTTCAAAGCCATTGTTCCCTGAACTAACTTATGAGTGGTTAAATGTTTAACTGTTCCACCAAGCACAATATCTGATTCACAGATATTTTTGAGAAAAAACAAGATGTGTTTGTGAAACACTGATGCTCCCAGACAGCGCATGTTAAATATGAAAGCAGTATCACTAAGCAATCAAAAGGTATGACCAATGTTCAAGTCTTAAAAAAGTAGGTCAAGGTCACAAGGTCAAAAATGATGGGATTGTTGAAAAGGTCTTGTGACATAGTATGTACATGTGACCTATCGTATATCAAATGAAGCTTAACTAGAAATGCGTCCATAGGACACGGATGCCCCCGCCTGAAAATATGTCTGTTCGTATTCATCAATAGAAAGTTATTGACCGTGTTTAAGTTTTGGACCCTTTATTCACGTTTGACCTCTAAGTATGACCTGGACCTTGTAGGTAAGGACCTTGGTTTTGTGTGAGGCAGATGGTCTCATGATGGCCAACATTTCTGCCAAATAATTAAAAAAATCCATCCAGAGATAAGAAAGTTATTGACCGACCATTTTTTTTACCTTGGACCTCTAAGTATGACCTTGACCTTGGAGGTATGGATCTGGGTTTGCAAGTGACACATCGTCTCATGATGGTTAATATTTCTTCAAAGTAATTTTAAAATACATCCAGAAATAAGTAAGTTATTGACTGCGTTTAAGTTTCGGACCCTTTTTTTGATCTTTGACCTCTAAGTATGACCTTGACCATGGAGGTACGGATCTGGGTTTCCAAGTAACACATCGTCTCATGATGATCAACACTTCTTCAAAGTAATTTCAAAATCCATCCAGAAATAAGTAAGTTTCGGACCCTCTTTTTGGCCTTTGACCTCTAAGTATGACCTTGACCTTGGAGGTAATAACCTGGATTTTGCACATGACACATCGTCTCATGATGGTTAACATTTTTACAAAGTAATTTCAAAATCCATCCAGAAATAAGAAAGTTATTGACTGCGTTTAAGTTTCGGACCCTTTTTTTTACCTTTGACCTCTAAGTATGACCTTGACCTTGGAGGTACGGACCTGGGTTTTGCATGTGACACGTCGTCTCATGATGGTTAACATTTCTGCAGAGTAATTTTAAAATCCATCAAGAAACAAGGCAACGCAAGCGTAGCATCCCCTCGCAACTGCATACCATTCATTAACATGAAAATCCAATCTGAATATGTCAGACAAATTAGACATAATAGATTACCTTTGACTTCCCCCCTGCTAATCGGGGCTTGAAGAAGTATGGGCAAGATGCTTCAATGGTTTTCAAGGTCAAGTCCATTGTGACCTTGACCTTTGACCCCTGACCTTGGAATTCAAAAGGGGTTCATCCTCTGTACATGGTGAACATTTGTGGAAGGTTTGATGCTTCTACGAAGAATACTGTGTCTTCTATCCTGCTCACAAGGTTTTCAAGGTCAAGTCCATTGTGACCTTGACCTTTGACCCCTGACCTTGAAATTCAATAGGGTTCATCCTCTGTACATGGTGAACATTTGTGGAAGGTTTGATGCTTCTACGATGAATACTGTGTCGTCTATCCTGCTCACAAGGTTTTCAAGGTCAAGTCCATTGTGACCTTGACCTTTGACCCCTGACCTTGACATTCAATAGGGTTCATCCTCTGTACATGGTGAACATTTGTGGAAGGTTTGATGCTTCTACGAAGAATACTGTGTCTTCTATCCTGCTCACAAGGTTTTCAAGGTCAAGTCCATTGTGACCTTGACCTTTGACCCCTGACCTTGAAATTCAATAGGGTTCATCCCCTGTACATGGTGAACATTTGTGGAAGGTTTGATGCTTCTACGATGAATACTGTGTCGTCTATCCTGCTCACAAGGTTTTCAAGGTCAAGTCCATTGTGACCTTGACCTTTGACCCCTGACCTTGAAATTCAATAGGGTTCATCCTCTGTACATGGTGAACATTTGTGGAAGGTTTGATGCTTCTACGATGAATACTGTGTCTTCTATCCTGCTCACTAGGTTTTCAAGGTCAAGTCCATTGTGACCTTGACCTTTGACCCCTGACCTTGAAATTCAATAGGGTTCATCCTCTGTACATAGTGAACATTTGTGGAAGGTTTGATGCTTCTACGATGAATACTGTGTCGTCTCTCCTGCTCACAAGGTTGTCAAGGTCAAGTCCATTGTGACCTTGACCTTTGACCCGTGACCTTGAAATTCAATAGGGTTCATCCTCTGTACATGGTGAACATTTGTGGAAGGTTTGATGCTTCTACGAAGAATACTGTGTCTTCTATCCTGCTTACAAGGTTTTCAAGGTCAAGTCCATTGTGACCTTGACCTTTGACCCCTGACCTTGAAATTCAATAGGGTTCATCCTCTGTACATGGTGAACATTTGTGGAAGGTTTGATGCTTCTACGATGAATGCTGTGTCGTCTATCCTGCTCACAAGGTTTTCAAGGTCAAGTCCATTGTGACCTTGACCTTTGACCCCTGACCTTGACATTCAATAGGGTTCATCCTCTGTACATGGTGAACATTTGTGGAAGGTTTGATGCTTCTACGAAGAATACTGTGTCTTCTATCCTGCTCACAAGGTTTTCAAGGTCAAGTCCATTGTGACCTTGACCTTTGACCCCTGACCTTGAAATTCAATAGGGTTCATCCCCTGTACATGGTGAACATTTGTGGAAGGTTTGATGCTTCTACGATGAATACTGTGTCGTCTATCCTGCTCACAAGGTTTTCAAGGTCAAGTCCATTGTGACCTTGACCTTTGACCCCTGACCTTGAAATTCAATTGGGTTCATCCTCTGTACATGGTGAACATTGTTGAAGGTTTGATGCTTCTACGATGAATACTGTGTCTTCTATCCTGCTCACAAGGTTTTCAAGGTCAAGTCCATTGTGACCTTGACCTTTGAACCCTGACCTTGAAATTCAATAGGGTTCATCCTCTGTACATAGTGAACATTTGTGGAAGGTTTGATGCTTCTACGATGAATACTGTGTCGTCTATCCTGCTCACAAGGTTGTCAAGGTCAAGTCCATTGTGACCTTGACCTTTGACCCGTGACCTTGAAATTCAATAGGGTTCATCCTCTGTACATGGTGAACATTTGTGGAAGGTTTGATGCTTCTACGAAGAATACTGTGTCTTCTATCCTGCTCACAAGGTTTTCAAGGTCAAGTCCATTGTGACCTTGACCTTTGACCCCTGACTTTGAAATTCAATAGGGTTCATCCTCTGTACATGGTGAACATTTGTGGAAGGTTTGATGCTTCTACGATGAATACTGTGTCGTCTATCCTGCTCACAAGGTTTTCAAGGTCAAGTCGATTGTGACCTTGACCTTTGACCCCTGACCTTGAAATTCAATAGGGTTCATCCTCTGTACATGGTGAACATTTGTGGAAGGTTTGATGCTTCTACGATGAATACTGTGTCGTCTATCCTGCTCACAAGGTTTTCAAGGTCAAGTCCATTGTGACCTTGACCTTTGATCCCTGACCTTGAAATTCAATAGGGTTCATCCTCTGTACATGGTGAACATTTGTGGAAGGTTTGATGCTTCTACGAAGAATACTGTGTCTTCTATCCTGCTTACAAGGTTTTCAAGGTCAAGTCCATTGTGACCTTGACCTTTGACCCCTGACCTTGAAATTCAATAGGGTTCATCCTCTGCACATGGTGAACATTTGTGGAAGGTTTGATGCTTCTACGAAGAATACTGTGTCCTCTATCCTGCTCACAAGGTTTTCAAGATCAAGTCCATTGTGACCTTGACCTTTGACCCCTGACCTTGAAATTCAATAGGGTTCATCCTCTGTACATGGTGAACATTTGTGGAAGGTTTGATGCTTCTACGATGAATACTGTGTCGTCTATCCTGCTCACAAGGTTTTCAAGATCAAGTCCATTGTGACCTTGACCTTTGACCCCTGACCTTGGAATTCAATAGGGTTCATCCTCTGTACATGGTGAACATTTGTGGAAGGTTTGATGCTTCTACGATGAATACTGTGTCATCTATCATGCTCACAAGGTTTTCAAGGTCAAGTCCATTGTGACCTTGACCTTTGACCCCTGACCTTGAAATTCAATAGGGTTCATCCTCTGTACATTGTGAACATTTGTGGAAGGTTTGATGCTTCTACGATGAATACTGTGTCTTCTATCCTGCTCACAAGGTTTTCAAGGTCAAGTCCATTGTGACCTTGACCTTTGACCCCTGACCTTGAAATTCAATAGGGTTCATCCTCTGTACATGGTGAACATTTGTGGAAGGTTTGATTCTTCTATGATGAATACTGTGTCTTCTAGCCTGCTCACAAGGTTCCGGACAGACACACACACAGAAACACAGACACACAGACACACACACACACAGACGCACGGCACCGATGCTATATCCCCATTCGCAACGTTGTTGCGAGGGGATAATAAGGAAGTTATTGACTGCGTTTAAGTTTCGGATGCACAAACGCACAGACAGGGGCGAAGCTATATGCCCTTTCCACCATTCTTCAAATGGCGGGGGCATAAAAATGGCTAAGTTCATAATGTGCAAAAAGTGAAAAAAAAAAATATTCCGAGAATTATGTCGAAACCACATGCACATCCTCATACCATGGCGAAAGCACATGCAAAGTTTCAAAATGATCGGTATAAAACTGCAAGAGAAGATGCAATGAAAGAGGTACCTATCATATATCAATTGAAGGTTAAAAATGGCTAAGTTCACAATGTGGAAAAAGTGAAAAAAAAATGATCCGACGATAAAGTCCAAAAAACATGCGCATCCTCATACCATGGCAAAAACACACGTAATTTCAAAATAATCGGTATGAAACTGTAGGAGGAGTTGCGATGACAAGACACCCAGTGTAAAATGTTGATGGAAAGACGGACGGACAACCGGACATTCTCACGAATGGATACTTAAGTGGCTAGGCGTTGGCATATTGACTACTTAAGCCGCAAATTCTCTTAAGCGGCAAGCCACCTAAGAGACAATTTTTTCCACTTAAGTACCAAAATAAAGTCCATTTGGACTCATGAATATATACTTAAGTGTCAAACTGTCCAAATTTTTTGCCCCCTAAATGTCGTTTCGTTGGTGCGGACGAACGAACGGATGGACAACCCGACGGATGGAAATTTGCACTCCTATGTCTTCCTGCTAAAGCAGGTGCGACAATAACTGCCTCCGTGAGTGCATGTACCTGAACATAGGTTTCAGAGGAGAAATAAGGAAAACTATCCCTCAATTAACTTTGTTAAGGCTCCTTATCTGGAGTTATGTGGTATTGTTTACATACTTAAATGTTCAGATTTTTCTAATTTTTCTAAAATTAAGACTGACTTGTCAGGTGAGACATGTATCTTAGCGGATTAGGTTGCCACTTTTTGTTATATTTTAATTTTGCAAGTCTCGCTACTTTGGACATCTCCTTCCTGATGCCCAGGACTATCGGTGGGGGTGTGGGCCATGTTTGCTGATGTTGGCTCGGTGGGGACGCCTATAAGTCCTAGGGTAGGCATCTCTTGCCTGATGCCTCCAGTTGACCTGTCTCATGAGTTACATCGGTCGGTGTGTGCTCGTAGGGGGATGTGCTATGTTTGCTAGGTCTTTGTCCGTCATCTGTTTCCGTTTCAGAACTTTGGGGTTGAGACACACTGATGAAGATTAAATATCATAAAGGCCTCTGTGTCACTAAATTTGGTATATCAAAACGTGGTTTAGACAACAGAACAAACAACCAACAACGGTATATTTTGACTTTTTGTTTATTTGATCGACGCGTTTCGGTGCTATATGCACCTTTTTCAAGATGGTATTTTGTCTGATTTTGGTCCCTGAAGTATGGAAAAACGGTTGTGTTGAGTCACGTGATCTTATTGTTTCCGAGTTAAAAATAGATTTCAGTAGTTGTTATGCGGAAGTAGAGACATAGATACAGAATGTTTACACACAAATTACAAGAATTAGCTTATTTAAAAATGACATAGAATAAAATAGAGTAATGTTCTTTGTTTATGGTCTCTTGAAGGCGTTATACACCTGTACTCTCATTGTGGTTTCTTCGTTCTGGTTCTCGTCCTGGCAATCAGTGTCACTGGAAGCGACGGAAGTCTCAGTCGACGATAATTCCAAGTCATCAGCTAACATCTCTGTGGTGACCTTGGTCTTCTAGTGCTCGTCTATGTCGGAAGTACTTCTTGGGGCCCAAATCTTATGTCCGTATTGTAGTTCCCAAGTGATCTGTTGGTAAGTTTTGAGTAGAGAATCCATTGTAGGTTTAGGTTTTAGTGGCTGCCCTACTCGTATCTGGTACGTTGTGCCGTTGCTTTTGGTCCTTGCTTCAGGTGGCGGTACCCAAGGATCCGGTTTGAAAGGGATCCCCGTTTTCTGATGTTGAGGGTGGTATGAGGTATAGTGAAGGTACATGATGAAGATTAAATATCATAAAGGCCTCTGTGTCACTAAATTTGGTATAGTTACGTCTTAATTCACCAAACATGAGCCCAGTTGTCTGAAACTAATCAAGACTTCTATTTTGTAACAGAATCCCAAAAAGGGGATACTAGCAAAAAGTGTAGGCTCTGATCAGACACCACAGAATGTTGTGTCTGATCAGCGCCTAAACTGTTTGCAAAAGGTTCAGCCATTTTCCAAATAAATTTTAAAGATAACACAAGCCGCCACCCCAAAATTTTGAAATGGATGCCTGCTAATCTAAGGAGGAAGATTCCATCTCTGGTACAAAATAGGTTGATCAGGCAGATTCACTAAAATTCTTGGTGGAAAAAAAGACAGTAGCTTTTGAATTACTACTCACATTTTTTTTTCAGGAAAAATATAAATGTGTTAGATACTGTCAAGTCTAGGACAATCAGCATTCACTATTCATGTGTTCATCAAGCTCACAATTAGAAGCCTCCATGGTGTAGTGGTTACACTACTCACCTTGTAAACCAGGGATCGCAGGATCGATCCTGGGCTTCTCCAGACTTTCGGATGAATCTTTAAACCGATGTCCCATCTCTGTATGACCTTAGCTGTTGGTGGGACGTAAAACTCAAATACTCACACATTCAAGCTCGCAATGTTTCAAATAATTGGGCTACGACTTACTAGCATCATTTTCCCACTCTTCTTTGGCAGAATTTATAATATCTAGAAGATTGCTGGTAATTTTGTTTAAATTATTCAACTGTTTCTGAAATAAAAATGTAAAATACAACTGCATGTGTATGTTAATAAAACAAAAGTATTTTTTCTTATCACCAATGGAGGGTGCATCTTGGTGGATGTATGTACTGTAATGATCCTAAGTACTGGGACAGATAGGCTTAAGCAAACAGTGCAGACCCAGATCAGACTGCTCCTCAGGGTCTACAGTGTTTGCCATTCCGTCTGTACCTTTTGGACTCCTTGCTGGATTGTGAAACAAATTTGTTAAAATGTTAAAAGAACTACATCAAGTCCCCAAGGTGTTGAAATTCTTTGGATTTTTGCGGTATGAAGTTTCAATAGCCTAGAAGCCTTGGTATACAAGTAACAGAGCTAAATACTCAGACTTAACAATGCTGATGCCAACAACAACCACACTGATGCCCAAAAGTGATCCCTTTGTTGTTTCTGGTTGTTATTATAGCAAACATGACAAAAAGTATATCCAATGCATTTACAAATCAACTGTATCATTAGAAAAAGTGCTTTATAAGGTGAGCAAAGGCTCAGATCAGCTTGTGCATTTGGCTTGTATGTTTGGAGCTTTTTTCATTATAGTGTTTTGTTTTGCATAACTCATCCTTGATGCATAATGCATTTGTTCATATCTCAAAAATGACACTTTTCTGATGAAAATTTGCCATTTCATGTGATGACATGATGATAACGTACCCATTTTGTATAGTTGTACATATCATAACCGCGGAACAGTCAACTATAATACAGAGGATCCTCGCTATAACGACTGCCCAGTGAGCAGAGCAGTTTCCTAACAATACTCTTCCTGGGCAGGC
Organism: Lucinisca nassula; assembly: GCA_963580285.1. Classification (NCBI taxonomy): domain Eukaryota; kingdom Metazoa; phylum Mollusca; class Bivalvia; order Lucinida; family Lucinidae; genus Lucinisca; species Lucinisca nassula. The sequence goes on from OY757014.1 coordinate 76,649,741, forward strand.
TTATACTTAAGCAGTAAACAAGAACAGTGCACATTCTCTTGCCAGAAACTGACAATTGACCTTTTTGAATCAACTAAAGGGAGAAAATGACTGTAGGTTTCATGATCAATCTCCATGAAGAATATTGCCAACCCAACAGGTAATGAACCTGTGACCTCCTGATCACCAGACAGATGAGCATCCGACAAGTCTCACCAGAGCCTTTACTGCTCAGAGATGTGTGTGTGTGTGAATTCGGGTTTAACGTCGCTTTCAACAATTTTTCAGTCATATCACGACCCTGTCTGGTTGCGACAGGGAGCTCAATGCTCACTTTTAAAGTGCTGCCTCACTGAAGTAGCATGTCCCAGACACATTACATGATACCACACCCAGCCACATTATCCTGACACTGGGTCGACCAGTCCTAGCTCTACCCCATAAATCTGAGTGCCAAGGGAGGAGCAGCTAGTACCATTTTTAACGACTTTGGTATGTCGCGGCCCCGGGATTGAACCCGTGACCTCCCGTTCCCTGGAGCGGACACTCTACCAACTGAGCTATCGGGGCGGGTGCTCAGAGATGTATAGTGCAGACTTTCATGAAGCCCTGTGCCAGATTATACGAATCATACATGGGTGTGAGGGGTGGATAGAAAAATCTGTTCCGAGGGTCAAAGTCTGGCATCACGAGGCTTGCCTCGTGATGCCAGACGAGGCTTGCCTCGTGATGCCAGACTGTGATCCCACAGGACAGATTTTCTATCCACCCCTCACACTGATGGTCACAGTCCGGCATTATGAGGCTTGCCGGGTGATTCCAGACTGTGATCCCGAGGGAAGGATTTTCTATCCTGCCCTCACATCCATGTAAGATTCTTTTTTCTTGCATATCTTTCATTTTTGGATATTTAATAATGCAGTCACTTCAGTTGCTGGTGTCTGCCATATTGTGATGACAATGGTGTGATGTTTAGTGACATCACCTAATGTGCTGTGACGTCAATCTTAACAACCGTGCATATGAGGTCTTATTCCACCAATGCATATCAAACACTTGAGAAAATTCGATTTTGTGTCCCTGGCTGTGAAGTTATTAAGAATTAAGAACACCAGGGTAAGAACAGAATTTCTGTCCCTGCCTAAAACCATGGATTTCCTTAACTGGTGGGTTTGGAAGAATTCACGTATCAAGAAGCTCTAGCCTAACATAGAAACAGATAAGGTAGGTATTAAGTGGATAACTTTTGTCAATTCTATATAAAAACCTGTTGTGGATATAGAGGATCTTACATGAGTGGTCATGTATTATTGAATTTATTTAACAAGTTGAGGAAAAAGGATAACATGCGAGGCTCTTCCGAGCATTTTATCCCTTTTCCTCAAAGAGTTTAATAAATTCAATAATACATGAGCACGAATGCAAGATTCTATTTATGACATTTAAAACGCATTTTATTCACGATTGTTTACAAAAATGTCAATTTTCCGCTGTTAGTAAACTCGACGTCGTGAAAGACGTCGTACATGTAACGTTACGGGACGTATCTAGCTAATTTGCATATTTAATCCACTTGTGGATTATCGAAAATCTTACATGGCGTTATTACACTCTCAGACGCGACGTCATATGATAAATTCAATTAAACTACCTCAGCCAGGCGGTTCAAATGAATACTTACAGCATAATTTTTTTTTGAGAATTAAAGAAAAATATCCTTCATTCATCACCGAATACCCACCTTATCTGTGCTATGACCTATTTAAAGTTAATTAATGACATGTAGTTCTTAAATAATAGCCCAGTCAGAGTTCTCTGACGTAAACCTATGTACTAGCTAACCTGTAACTTTCAAATCATGATCTTGAAAACTGTAGGAAGCACTCTAAACTGTAAAGCGTGAAGGACAGATGTTTGTATTTACAGATGTATGTACATGTACAGACAAGGGTAAAACTATTTGTCCTCTATAGGTGGCCCTTCAAAATAATACACAACAACCCAGGGCTTTAGATAAATTTTTTTTCAAAAGAGTACAGTACTCGTCCTTTTTTAAAAAAAGGAGTAACGAGAATTTTTTAAAGAGTACTGAAAAATAAACCAAAAAACTTTATTTTGCAGCCTTGACACAATGTTTTTATGGACTGATTTGTGGCCAGGTGTACTGTTTGTTTTCTTATAGATACACATATTCAATAGCTGTGTCTATTAGAAAACAAGCAGTATGCCTGGCCACAAATCAGACAAAACAATGCCATATTGAAATCTCTTCTGAGCAGTTTGTTGACGGAGAAATCTAACTTTTGGGGTTCAGTTCTCTTGGCGGATAGCAGGACTTCAATGGCTGATTATTGTGGCCAAAGAGTTTCTAAAAAATTAGAATATCAGCTTCACTTTATTGTCCAAGATATGGAATGAAACTCATATTCTTTAAAACTTTTATAATTCCTTTTCAAAACCATATTCTCAATTTCATCATATATTGTCCATGGATATTTATTTTCTTCCACCCTTCGATCGTGGGACCCATCGTATTTCCTTACAGGCAATGTTATAATCGGAACCAGTTACTGGGTCAAAAATCTGTCAGGACCTTTTTCACAAAAAGTGCGGCAGAGACGGACTCCTGATCGGCTGAAAAGAACTCAAGGATTGCAGTGCTCCAGCTAGGATTTTAGGGCAGAGGTGCGCTGGGCTGGGTAGGGCACTGGGTAAGGCATGAGTTAAATGGGCACCAGTTTTTTGGTTTCTGAAATGCCATCAAAATCAATATGATCAATTGGCTTCTCACAAGTTAGTGAAACTAATGGTACTCAACTCTCAACTGGAATTACATACTTTTATATTTACATGCATTTCACAAGTAAGTGGTGTACTGGGTCTAAGCAATAGCCACGTTTATTTAAATTATTTAAAAAAAAAAACATTTGAACATTTAACTTATAGGTATCTTTTAATATAGAATTATAATATTTAAATAAAAAATAATTTGTTTGATTCATCTGAAAGCGTGTTATTAAAGCAATACAAAAAATAACCGATGACTGAATAAGTAATCTGTTCAAGGGAGACTACTCAAAAATTATCCATGTCATTAAATTTTGACGTTTCAGAACTCAGGCTGAACGTGCGTCTTCACTGGTTGCCAATGATCTGCAAAGACTCTGATCAGCTTGATCAGTCTGCGACAGTATTACAAGTAAACAGTGTGTATACCGAGCTGCGTCGCACAACACCTTGCAAAGACCCAGATCAACATGCGCAACCCGGGAAACCTTTTTTCTCACCTATCTCTGAGCAGCCCTGCAAAAGGCTCTTGGGGTCAACGAAGACTGAGCAGTTTGCAATGATGCGCAGGCTACTCCGAGTCTTCACTGGTCGCACGATACTCGAAGACTTAGACCAGCACGCGCAACCACTATGTAAGTCAGAACAACATGCGCAACAACTACGCAAGACCGTTTGGATAACCCAGCTTGTAAAATCAGCGATGCGCAGACTGATGCGCGTCGATACTGTTGAGCAATGACCTACTCATCCAATCAATACGGCTAATGAAGCCTTGCGCGCATGCGCTGACTGATCCGAGACTTTACTGCTCGCTCGTCTTACTGTAGTTCAGATTACTTCGGTTTACGCCCACCTGGTTAACGATCGGATCGGCTCTATATGTGATATAATCTTGAAAGGACCGTAACCCCAACCCCAATAAAACTTGATTCAGTTGAAATAATTTATGAATGCATAATTTTCCCGTGTGAGAATTTCCCGCCTTTTATTACACACGTCATTTATTTCACGTGCGTTCCAAATACGCTCTCAAAAAATATTTAATGCGTAATGCTAATTTGTTTTTCGTACCTGATACGCAGCAGATTTGAAAAAAAGGAGTATCCTCCCAATTATTTTCGTAATTTACGCGGTACGCAGCCTTATCTAAAGCCCTGACAACCTCATTATAACACTATATAATCTATAACCCCATTACATTTCTGGGATCCATCATTGAACCCTGTTATGACGAAAACTGTGTTATAATGAAACTTGCAGTACTCAACAAAACAAGTTTTTTATCATTTAAATTCCTACTTGTGCTAGGTCTTGAGTAATCTGATTGGCTTTGTTTGTCAGTTGCTGTGTCTTCTCCTCCACCTCTGGTTCAGGTTTGGTCCTTAGATAATCTGGCACTACTTCATGGTTGAACTTCACAACACGGCCCTCTGTCAGTTTCTACAACATATTAACTCTTTCTGTAATGAATTGAATCTTCTGCCTTATAATATAGCAGGGGTCTATTTCAAAACTTACAAGTTTGTTTGTATGTTGTTTAACAGCCCAGTCGACACTACATGACTGTATTTAGGTCTGAATGAGCTGGTCAGAACTGAATGAGCTGGTCAGAACTGACCGGCTCGATATGACCTACAGTAACCACACTTTTCCTTGGCAGGCTTATACATAAGTGGTTAATGAATATAAAGCACGTTCTTTTGCAACAAAATGACAACTACTCATGTTAACCAGTCTGTGCATCAAATACCCTTTTAAACTCCACTGTGTACAGAGAAAAGTTGGTTGGTTGGTTGATTTGAGGTTTAACGTACCCGTCAACACTGTAAAGGTCATTTTGGAGACGTTGCTTCCAATTTTGTGAGACTTTTACCCAACACTGAGATGAAATGACATCTCAAGCCCTGTCGCCCAATGAAACCAATAGGGTTTATTAGCATGGACGGTCTGCCTCGCACCGTGGTTCCTGGACAGGCTTAGATCCTCTAAGTGGTTTTCCAGTACTAGTGTGCGGGCCGGATTCAGCTCTGCATGGAAGCATCATGCAGCCCATATACTTCTTCAAGCCCTTATGGCCGGGGGCCGATACAGAGTGAGCCATTTTCAAAATTCTGAAGAATACACAGCCCTGACACCCCTTAATTTTGAAATGGACTCCTTGTATACGTAAGGAGTAAGATTCCATTTGGTACAAAAAGGGTTATTCTTGCTCAAAACAAAGCTTGTGGGTACTCAATAAGGTGGTGATAACAATCACACTCAATCTATGTTTGAAGCAAAAATAAATGCAATATTAAAGTGAAATTTCACTAGAAAATATGGGTGTTGGGATAAGACTGTGTCCTCGTGTTCGCTGGTCTGGGACAGGCTATTTTGTTCTGAGATCAGTTATGATTACCTGTGGCAAGTTTGGTGAACCGATTGATTTTATTCGGCCCATTTTGGTATTTGGTTTCTCTAAAATGAGGACAGAAAACAGTCCATGCAGTACATATGTATTTATAATCACTACCTTGACTGGATCAGTATTAAATGTTGTTGAATTTCAATTCTAGAACAGACAACAATCTGTTTTATTTTTCAGAGAAAATAAGGCCTGGCATTACATGCGCAGCAGATGATTCATATGTTGGCCCCGTCAAGCGATTTTGGTACTTATCGCCTATGCGAGCAGCGAAGGTTCAGGCGAGCCTGCGCATCCGGGCAGTCTCGCCAGAACCTTCGCTGCTCGCTCATACAAGCAGTGAATCAAGAGGAACCTTCAGACAGAAAGCCATATCCCTGGCCCCTCTGAATGGCTGGGCATGCGCAGTTAAAATTTGTCATGACAGAATGCTCGAAGACACAAATTCGCCTGGCAGGGCTCATGTAATGTCAAGCCTTATTTTCTCTGAAAATTAAGAGAGAAAAAAAAAACTCTTTGAAAATGACGTCTACTAGTCATGATTAACACTTGAATGGTATTTGTTATCATGAAACATCAGATGATGTCAAAATCAGTGGACCATTAACCCTTATATACCAAATGGAACCTTCCTCCTTATATATAACAGGAGTCCATTTAAAAATTTAGGGGTGACAGGCTGTGTTTTTCTTCAAAATTTATTTGGAAAATGGTTGAACTTTTTGCAAAGAGTGTAGGCCCTCATCACGTTCTGCGGCATCTGATCTGGGCCTGCACTCTTTGCCATGGTACCCATTTTGGGGTTTCCAGTACAAAATGAGTTAAAAGAGCGTCGGATCAGCAGACATACTGAGGACCAACAGACATTTGATCCTTAGGAAAAAACCCTGGCATGGGTATGCTACCCTAATGCATTTCCCTTAACCCTAAAAATGCCAATCATAACAACTGTCGTCTGCTTGTTGGCTGCTGATTAGTTAAGTCATTGTTACAAACAGTGTGTACCCAGATCAGACTGCTCCCTTTAGGAGCAGCCTGATCAGGGACCACACTATTTGCCTGCATGCAAAAATGTGTTTGAAAAGTTTGCAACAAGAAGCAGCAGATGACGAAAACACACATTATTTTCAGATGCAGTTTTTTCTTGGCGTCTAAAATGTTAACTCTTATCCTGCTGTTCAAGACAACCCCTATCTTTGCAAACAGTGTAGATCCCGATCAGATGGCTTCTGAAGAAGCCATCTGATCAAGATCTACACTGTTTGACATTCAGTTTATGAATTTGTAGGAATAAATTACATCAAGTAATCTGATTGGTTCAAAGTCAAGAGATGGGTGTAACTAAAATGAATATTCAGCAGGACAAGGGTTTATAGCTTTACCTCCAGTTCCTGATCTCTATCCTGGGAGAGTGCTAGGGGTAGGAGAAGGTGATTTCGCAGTGCTGGAACTTTCTCATTCTTCAAAACTCGTCCAAGGGAGTTCAACTGGCCTGACAGCAGAGCAAAGTTGTCTAACACCGAAGGCCTTGAAAAAACATTCAAACATAATAAACTATAGCAAAACCATCATAAATTAAACTCCAACAGACAGTTTACCATGATGATACTAAGTACTGGGACAGCTAGGCCTAAGAAAACAGTGCAGACCCAGATCAGACTGCTCCTGAAGGAGCAGTCTGATCAGGATCTACACTGTTTGCCATTCTGTCTGCACCTTTTGGACTCCTTGCTGGATCATGAAACAAATTTGTTAAAATTTTAGGAGCATTACAGCAAGTCCTCAAGGTGTCCGAAGTTTTAGCGTTTTTACTGTATTATCATTTGAACTATCAAGACATTGAAATATCAAGATTCTGACATATTTGGTACAATTAATTAAGCCATCCTCAGTGACCCAGGTGTACTTCATTTGATTAACTAGAGGTTAACCCTTTCTGTACCAAATGGAATCTTCCTCCTTATATATAGCATGAGGCCATTTCAAAATTTAGGGGTGTCAAGTTGTGTTTTCTTCAAAATTTATTCGGAAAATGGCCAAAAAATCAGGCGTTCTGCGGCGTCTGATCTGGGCCTGCACTGTTTGCCAAATACCCGTTTTGCGGTATCTGATACTAAATGGGTTAAATGCAATAAATCGTCACCAAATGACCTTGACCTTTAACATTCATAGACAATGACGTTTAACATTCATAGACAATGTCTATTAGACATTCATTTTGCATCTGTTCTCAGGTCTTAGACCACGATTTTTTTTTTTCTAGAAAAATGCATTGTTTTACCTTTTTCCCACTGAAAAGAGTAGGGAACCATTTGACCATTGCATAAAGTAGGTCGGGGTCAATCTACCGTCATCATTTTTTGCAAACTTGATAGCATTCAAGTCACCAAACGATGCTACATACCAAATTTCAAGACAACAGGCCTAATGCTGCTGGTGAAGATTTTTAAGGGTTGTTAACCATATTTGGGCTAGGTCATTGACCTGGACCTTTTGTGCAAGCTTTCTTTCCCCCATTGTCAAGAGGCTGCTTATGAAATTAAATTGAAATTGGCCCAGTGGTTTCAGAGAAGAAGACTGAAAATGGTTGGCTGACAAACGGCGGATGAATGACAGAGGATGAACGGACAATGGAGGCCTACCATCCTATAACCTTTGGTTCATGGAACTAAAAATACACCTGACACCCTTTAAATGACAAATGGCTTGTGTCAGACATATAACAGTGGAAGAATCCACCAATATACAATAGCATAGGTGGGGTTACAAAGATGTTCATTGCACAGACTTGTTGATTTACCCCGACTCCCAAAGGATTGAACTAAAACAAAATCTCATACCATATCTATCGTATGTATTCCCATATACTACCCTGAGCAAACAGTCTAAACCCATCCCATCTGAGATGCTGCCTCATCAGGGTCTTCATTGTTCATTGTTTCACTAATCCAGCTACACCACAAACTTTTTATAACACTATTAATGAAGTCCAATGCAGAAACAACTGTGTTATGTCCAAACAAAAATGTAGAGATTATATAGAAAAATAACCATTTATGGTCATTTTTCTATATAATCTATACATTTTTTGGGATCCATCTTGTAACCGTGTTATATCCATAACCGTGTTATATCCATAACCGTGTTATAACGAACTGTGTTATAATGAGGTTGTGGTGTATTTTTAGACATAACACAGGGTAGTGCATGTAAAATAATTATTGTACTTTTCTAATTTTAGAACAAGTATGGTAGGCACTGAGGTCTTCAAAAACAGTAAAATTCCTATATTAAGACCACCTTTGGGACTGTTCGAAAGTGGTCTTTAAGACCACTTTTGAACAGTCCCAAAGGTGGTTCCTGACCAGAGACCATTGTAGGCAGAAACCACAAAGAAAAATTAAGTGTACCTCTCAAAATAAGCTTTTTAAAGCAGAATTAGTCTTAATATTAGGGTAAATACAGTAAATCTCTTTACATGAACTAGATACCCAACCCATCTGCAGAAAGTTTGTATTTTTGCATACATAAGCAGTACCTTGAAATTTCACAGCTACAACAATATTATTTCTTACCAGCTCAGGGTCTCATATTCATGTTCAAGTTTAACTAAGAAAGTTGCTATGGAATTCTTCAGTTCTGACACTCGCTGTATTAGAGCTTCCACTGACAACTCTAGCTGTTTCTCTTCTTTCTGAAGTTATAGATAAAATATTCTTGCACACGAAATAAGGAAATACTGGACTTAACCCAGGGTAGAAAGTCTTATCCTACCCAGGGATAGGGGATAAAATTTAAAATAAAAATTGAGATTTTTCACATTCGAACCTGATGTGCACTGGATGAATATATAAGGATGCCATGAACAGTGATGTCAAAAATGCTGCATGATTGTCAGACGCTGACAATGGAAGTGACTGCATTATACAAAATCTACTCTTAGAAATGAAATTAGTGCAAGAAAAAGGATCTAATATGGGTGTGAGGGGTAGATAGAAAAATCCGTTCCTCGGGATAACTATCCGGCAGCACCACTCAACAAGCCTCTTGATGCCAGACAGTGACCCTTGAAACGAAATTTTTTATCCACTACCCACTCCCATGTAAAATTCTTATATTCTACAACCTACATGTACATGTATTTAACCCATTGTATGCTAGTGGACTCTTCCACTGCTATATGTTGGACAAGTCCATTTGTCATATATGGGGTGCCAGGCCTATTTTTTCTTTTTTATGATGGAAAATTCTGATAGCAAATTGTGCAGGCCCTAGTTTGATGCCATTTTTTTCTGTCAAAAATAGAATAAAAACAAAAAATAGGCCTAACACCCTTGAGCAATGGGAGAGTCCACTAGTATACAATGGGTTAAGATGGGTTACTAATAGTTCCCATAACAATGGAAACAAGAGGCTCAATGAGCCTAAACCGCTCACCTGAGGAACTTAAGTTTTAACAATTCACAGACTTGACTACTAAATCTGCTAATAGAATCCAGCCCATTGACCCTTACAGGATATAAGTCATCATTATTGCATTGCATTCCAAGTTTGAGACTTCTAGCTTCTATAGTTCCTGAGAAATCTTTGACAAAAACTTAACATTGGTCAAAATGGAGAGAAAGAAGAATGAAAGAACAGAGGAACAAATAAGCTGAGAAAGCCCAATGTCTCTTACACAAAATAAGTCATCATTATTCTATAGAATACCAAATTTGATGCTTCTAGCTTTTATAGTTCCTAAGAAATCTTTGATTAAAAATTTAACATTGGTCTATTATCTCTATATGGAAAGAAAGACGAATGAAGGAACAAATGAACCAGACTAGCTCCAAAACCTAATGCAGCCTTTCCCCTTGCCCAATGGTGCTACACATAAAATTTAAACAAGATTGGTCGACTGCCTTCTGAGATATGCTTAATTGAAAGTGTGGACGACGGATGGACGGACGACAGACGATGGACTCCGGAGCCTTGGTATACTATCAGCTCACTGGAGCCTTTGGCTCTGGTGAGCTAAAAATTCAAGTCGCTATTTCTGTCACAACATTTTCCCTACGTTAAGTCTATGGGCAAATTTTTTTGTCTCTCAAGGTCACGTAACTCCGAGGTCAATATTCCGATTCGGCCCAAAATCGAACTTAACCGAGATTTTATGCCTGTCCTCGTTACCTGCAAGTTTGAAGCTGATATGAATAAAAATAAAGTTGCTATCGTGGTCACAACGTATTTTTTTATGCTCAAGGGCAGGTAACTCCAAGGCAAATATTCCGATTCGGCCCAAAATCGAACTTAACCGAGATTTTATGTCTGTCCTTGTTACCTGCAAGTTTGAAGCTGATCTGAAAAAAATTCAAGTCGCTATCGTAGTCGCAACATTTTCCCTAATTAAGTCTATGGGCAAATTTTTTGTCGCTCAAGGTCACGTAACTCCGAGGTCAATATTCCGATTCGGCCCAAAATTGAACTTAACCGAGATTTTATGCCTGTCCTCGTTACCTGCAAGTTTGAAGCTGATATGAATAAAAATAAAGTTGCTATCGTGGTCACAACGTATTTTTTTATGCTCAAGGGCAGGTAACTCCAAGGCAAATAATCCGATTCGGCCCAAAATCAAACTTAACCGAGATTTTATGTCTGTCCTCGTTACCTGCAAGTTTGAAGCTGATCTGAAAAAAATTCAAGTCGCTATCGTAGTCACAACATTTTCCCTATGTAAAGTCTATGGGTTAATTTTTTGTCGCTCAAGGTCATGTAACTCCGAGGTCAATATTACGATTCGAACTTAACTGAGATTTTATGCCTGTCCACGTTACCTGCAAGTTTGAAGCTGATCTGAATAAAAATAAAGTTGCTATCGTGGTCACAACGTATTTTTTTATGCTCAAGGGCAGGTAACTCCAAGGCAAATAATCCGATTCGGCCCAAAATCTAACTTAACCGAGATTTTATGTCTGTCCTCGTTACCTGCAAGTTTGAAGCTGATCTGAAAAAAATTCAAGTCCCTATCGTAGTCACAACATTTTCCCTATGTTAAGTCTATGGGCAAATTTTTTGTCGCTCAAGGTCACGTAACTCCGAGGTCAATATTCCGATTCAGCCCAAAATCAAACTTAACTGGGATTTTATGCCTGTCCTCGTTACCTGCAAGTTTGAAGCTGATATGAATAAAAATAAAGTTGCTATCGTGGTCACAACATATTTTTTTATGCTCAAGGGCAGGTAACTCCAAGGCAAATAATCCGATTCGGCCCAAAATCGAACTTAACCGAAATTTTATGTCTGTCCTCGTTACCTGCAAGTTTAAAGCTGATCTGAAAAAAATTCAAGTCGCTATCGTAGTCACAACATTTTCCCTATGTAAAGTCTATGGGCAAATTTTTTGTGGCTCAAGGTCATGTTACTCCGAGGTCAATATTACGATTCGAACTTAACTGAGATTTTATGCCTGTCCACGTTACCTGCAAGTTTGAAGCTGATCTGAATAAAAATAAAGTTGCTATCGTGGTCACAACGTATTTTTTTATGCTCAAGGGCAGGTAACTCCAAGACAAATAATCCGATTCATCCCAAAATCGAACTTAACCGAGATTTTATGTCTGTCCTCGTTACCTGCAAGTTTGAAGCTGATCTGAAAAAAATTCAAGTCGCTATCGTAGTCACAACATTTTCCCTATGTTAAGTCTATGGGCAAATTTTTTGTCGCTCAAGGTCACGTAACTCCGAGGTCAATATTCCGATTCGGCCCAAAATCGAACTTAACCGGGATTTTATGCCTGTCCTCGTTACCTGCAAGTTTGAAGCTGATCTGAATAAAAATAAAGTTGCTATCGTGGTCACAACGTTTTTTTTCATGCTCAAGGGCAGGTAACTCCAAGGCAAATAATCTGATTCGGCCCAAAATCGAACTTAACCGTGATTTTATGTCTGTCCTCGTTACCTGCAAGTTTGAAGCTGATCTGAAAAAAATTCAAGTCGCTATCGTTGTCACAACATTTTCCCTATGTTAAGTCTATGGGCAAATTTTTTGTCGCTCAAGGTCACGTAACTCCGAGGTCAAAATTCCGATTCTGCCCAAAATCGAACTTAACCGAGATTTTATGCCTGTCCTTATTATCTGCAAGAATGAAGTCGATCAGAAAAAAATTGACGGAGCTAGAGTGATGACAAGCTTTTTCCTATGTTAAGTCTATGGGAGCTATATGTTGCCATGGTAACCAGAGTTCCACTCAAATCTGCATGAAAACCTTATGCAGTCTTTCCACTTGCCCAATAATGTTACACATGAAATTTGATCAAAGTCGGCCAAGTAGTCTTCAAGATATACATTTTTGAAATTCACATTAACCCTTATGCAACAAGAGGCTCAATGAGCCTAAACCGCTCACCTGAGGAACTTAAGATTTAACAATTCACAGACTTGACTACTAAATCTGCTAATAGAATCCAGCCCATTGACCCTTACAGGATATAAGTCATGATTATTGCATTGCATTCCAAGTTTGAGACTTCTAGCTTCTATAGTTCCTGAGAAATCTTTTGACGAAAATTTAACATTGGTCAAAATGGAGAGAAAGAAGAATGAAAGAACAGATGAACAAATAAGCTGAGAAAGCCCAATGTCTCTTACACAAAATAAGTCATCATTATTCTATTGAATACCAAATTTGATGCTTCTAGCTTTTATAGTTCCTGAGAAATCTTTGATTAAAAATTTAACATTGGTCTATTATCTCTATATGGAGAGAAAGAAGAATGAAGGAACAAATGAACCAGACTAGCTCCAAAACCTAATGCAGCCTTTCCCCTTGCCCAATGGTGCTACACATAAAATTTAAACAAGATTGGTCGACTGCCTTCTGAGATATGCTTCATTGAAAGTGTGGACGACGGATGGACGGACGACAGACGACGGACTCCGAAGCCTTGGTATACTATCGGCTCACCGGAGCCTTTGGCTCAGGTGAGCTAAAAATTCAAGTCGCTATTTCTGTCACAACATTTTCCCTACGTTAAGTCTATGGGCAAATTTTTTTGTCTCTCAAGGTCACGTAACTCCGAGGTCAATATTCCGATTCGGCCCAAAATCGAACTTAACCGAGATTTTATGCCTGTCCTCGTTACCTGCAAGTTTGAAGCTGATATGAATAAAAATAAAGTTGCTATCGTGGTCACAACGTATTTTTTTATGCTCAAGGGCAGGTAACTCCAAGGCAAATATTCCGATTCGGCCCAAAATCGAACTTAACCGAGATTTTATGTCTGTCCTCGTTACCTGCAAGTTTGAAGCTGATCTGAAAAAAATTCAAGTCGCTATCGTTGTCGCAACATTTTCCCTAATTAAGTCTATGGGCAAATTTTTTGTCGCTCAAGGTCACGTAACTCCGAGGTCAATATTCCGATTCGGCCCAAAATTGAACTTAACCGAGATTTTATGCCTGTCCTCGTTACCTGCAAGTTTGAAGCTGATATGAATAAAAATAAAGTTGCTATCGTGGTCACAACGTATTTTTTTATGCTCAAGGACAGGTAACTCCAAGGCAAATAATCTGATTCGGCCCAAAATCGAACTTAACCGAGATTTTATGTCTGTCCTCGTTACCTGCAAGTTTGAAGCTGATATGAAAAAAATTCAAGTCGCTATTGTAGTCACAACATTTTCCCTATGTAAAGTCTATGGGCAATTTTTTTGTCGCTCAAGGTCATGTAACTCCGAGGTCAATATTCCGATTCGAACTTAACTGAGATTTTATGCCTGTCCACGTTACCTGCAAGTTTGAAGCTGATCTGAATAAAAATAAAGTTGCTATCGTGGTCACAACGTATTTTTTTATGCTCAAGGGCAGGTAACTCCAAGGCAAATAATCTGATTCGGCCCAAAATCTAACTTATCCGAGATTTTATGTCTGTCCTCGTTACCTGCAAGTTTGAAGCTGATCTGAAAAAAATTCAAGTCGCTATCGTAGTCACAACATTTTCCCTATGTTAAGTCTTTGGGCAAATTTTTTGTCGCTCAAGGTCACGTAACTCCGAGGTCAATATTCCGATTCGGCCCAAAATCGAACTTAACCGGGATTTTATGCCTGTCCTCGTTACCTGCAAGTTTGAAGCTGATCTGAATAAAAATAAAGTTGCTATCGTGGTCACAACGTATTTTTTCATGCTCAAGGGCAGGTAACTCCAAGGCAAATAATCCGATTCGGCCCAAAATCGAACTTAACCGTGATTTTATGTCTGTCCTCGTTACCTGCAAGTTTGAAGCTGATCTGAAAAAAATTCAAGTCGCTATCGTAGTCACAACATTTTCCCTATATTAAGTCTATGGGCAAATTTTTTGTCGCTCAAGGTCACGTAACTCTGAGGTCAATATTCTGATTCTGCCCAAAATCGAACTTAACCTAGATTTTATGCCTGTCCTCGTTACTAGCTACAGTGATGACAACATTTTCCCCATGTTAAGTCGATAGGCAATTTTTCGGGCGCTCAAGGGGACGTAACTCTTGAGTGAATTATCTGATTCGGCCCAAAATCGAACTTGACCGAGATTTTATGCCTGTACTGGTTATCTGCAAGAATGAAGTCGATCAGAAAAAAATTGATGGAGCTAGAGTGATGACAAGCTTTTTCCTATATGAAGTCTATGGGAGCTAGATGTTGCCATGGCAACCAGAGTTCCACTCAGATCTGCCTGAAAACCTAATGAAGCCTTTCCACTTGCCCAATAATGCGACACATGAAATTTGATCAAAGTTGGCCAAGTAGTCTTTAAGATATACATTTTTGAAATTCCCATTAACCCTAATGCAAAAACACACAAGGGCAGGTAACTCCTAAGTGAATGATCCGATTCTGCCAGTTATCGAACTTGACCGAGATTTCATGGCTGTGCTGGTTATCTGCAAGAATAAAGCCAATCTGAAAATAATTGAAGCAGCTACAGTGATGACAACATTCTCCCCATGTTAAGTCAATAGGCAATTTTTTTAACGCTCAAGGGCACGTAACTCCTGAGTGAATAATCCGATTCAGCCCAAAAATCGAACTTGATCGAGATTTCATGCCTGTCCTCGTTATCTGCAAGAATGAAGTCAATCAGAAAAAAATTGACTGAGCTAGAGTGATGACAAGCTTTTTCCTAACGCTCAAGGGCACGTAACTCCTGAGTGAATAATCCGATTCAGCCCAAAATCGAACTTGATCGAGATTTCATGCCTGTCCTCGTTATCTGCAAGAATGAAGACAATCAGAAAAAAATTGACGGAGCTAGAGTGATGACAAACTTTTTCCTATGTTAAGTCTATGGGAGCTATTTGTTGCCATGGCAACCAGAGTTCCAATCCGATCTGCCCGAAAACAGTATGCAGCCTTTCCCCCTACCTGATAATGCTTCACATGAAATTTGATCAAGATTGGCCCACTGGTTCCGGAGATGTACTTCTTTGAAAGTGTGGACGACGACGACGGACGACGACGACGGACGACGACGACGGACGCCGGCTCGTGGTATACTAATACCTCACATGAGCCTTCGGCTCAGGTGAGCTAAAAATGCACAAGGGCAGGTAACTCCTAAGTGTATGATCCGATTCTGCCAAATATCGAACTTGACCGAGATTTCATGGCTGTGCTGGTTATCTGTAAGAATGAAGCCAATCCGAACAAAATTGAAGCAGCTACAGTGATGACAACATTTTCCCCATGTTAAGTCGATAGGCAATTTTTCGGGCGCTCAAGGGGACGTAACTCTTGAGTGAATTATCTGATTTGGCCCAAAATCGAACTTGACCGAGATTTTATGCCTGTACTGGTTATCTGCAAGAATGAAGTCGATCAGAAAAAAATTGACGGAGCTAGAGTGATGACAAGCTTTTTCCTATGTGAAGTCTATGGGAGCTAGATGTTGCCATGGCAACCAGAGTTCCACTCAGATCTGCCTGAAAACCTAATGAAGCCTTTCCACTTGCCCAATAATGCGACACATGAAATTTGATCAAAGTTGG
Source organism: Lucinisca nassula (assembly GCA_963580285.1). NCBI lineage: Eukaryota > Metazoa > Mollusca > Bivalvia > Lucinida > Lucinidae > Lucinisca > Lucinisca nassula. The sequence continues at coordinate 76,665,914 of OY757014.1, forward strand.
CCAAGTAGTCTTTAAGATATACATTTTTGAAATTCCCATTAACCCTAATGCAAAAACACACAAGGGCAGGTAACTCCTAAGTGAATGATCCGATTCTGCCAGTTATCGAACTTGACCGAGATTTAATGGCTGTGCTGGTTATCTGCAAGAATAAAGCCAATCTGAAAATAATTGAAGCAGCTACGGTGATGACAACATTCTCCCCATGTTAAGTCAATAGGCAATTTTTTCAATGCTCAAGGGCACGTAACTCCTGAGTGAATAATCCGATTCAGCCCAAAATCGAACTTGATCGAGATTTCATGCCTGTCCTCGTTATCTGCAAGAATGAAGTCGATCAGAAAAAAATTGACGGAGCTAGAGTGATGACAACCTTTTTCCTATGTTAAGCCTATGGGAGATCTTTGTTGCTGTGGCAACCAGAGTTCTCATCCGATCTGCACGAAAACCTAATATAGCCTTTCACCCTACCTGATGATGGTTCATATGAAATTTGATCAAGGCTGGCTCACTGGTTCCAGAGATATACTTCGTTGAAAGTGTGGACGACGGACGCCGGCTCGTGGTATACTAATACCTCACATGAGCCTTCGGCTCAGGTGAGCTAAAAATCCAGGTACAGTCAACCCTCATGGGACCTGACGAAAAAGTTCGAGTTATCAGTGGTACGAGATAACCGAAATGTGATCTCACATGTACAACAGAGCCAACTGTTTGCTCTAATATGCTTGTGGGGGCACATACGTGGTTATTATAAAGTAAGATCTTTTACATGTACTGCAAACTGATTTGTTTTAAAATAGGATAAGTTCACACAATGGAAGTAAACGTTAATACCATAACAAGAGGGCCCAGAGGGCCCTGGTTCGCTCACCTGATCCAATGTATAACAAGTGGGTCCCGGGCAGGGTCAATTTTGGCCCCAGGGCTATAATTTGAACAATCTTGGTAGAGGTCCACAAGATGAAGCTTCATATCGAATATGAAAGACCTGGGCTTTCTGGTTTCAGAGAAGAAGATTTTAAAGGTTTACCCTGCATATAGAAGTCTATGTAAAACAAGATTTTCCCTATATAAGTCTATGTTAAACCAAAGGGCCCCGGAGCAGGGGCATTTTTGGCCCAAGGGCTATAATTTGAACAATCTTGGTAGAGGTCCACTAGCTGAAGCTTCATAACAAATATCAAAGACCTATAATCCTTGTGTTTCAGAGAAGATGATTTTTAAAGATTTTCCCTATATAAGTCTATGTAAAACCAAAGGGCCACATGGCGGAGGCATTTTTGGTCTCAGGGCTATAATTTGAACAATCTTTATAGAGGTCCACTAGCTGAAGCTTCATAACAAATATCAAAGACCTATAAGCCTTGTGTTTCAGAGAAGATGATTTTTAAAGATTTTCCCTATATAAGTCTATGTAAAACCAAAGGGCCACATGGCGGAGGCATTTTTGGTCTCAGGGCTATAATTTGAACAATCTTTATAGAGGTCCACTAGCTGAAGCTTCATAACAAATCTCTAAGACCTAAGCCTTGTGGTTTCAAAGAAGAAGATTTTTCAAGATTTTCCCTATATACTTCTATGTAAAACAAAAGGGCACCGGAGCGGGGGCATTTTTGGCCCCAGGGCTATAATTTGAACAATCTTGGTAGAGGTCCACAAGATGAAGCTTCATGCCAAATATCAAAGACCTGGGCCTTGCAGTTTCAGAGAAGAAGATTTTTCAAGATTTTCCCTATATAAGCTTATGTAAAACAAAAGGGCCCTGGTGCGGGGGCATTTTTGGCCCCAGCACTATAATTTGAATAAGCTTGGTAGGGGTCCACTAGATGAAGCTTCATACCAAATATCAAAGACCGGGGCGTTTCAGAGAAGAAGATTTTTCAAGATTTTCCCTATATAAGCCCATGTAAAACCAAAGGGCCCCCGTGTGGGGGGCATTTTTAGCTCCAGCACTATAATTTGAACAATCTTGGTAGGGGTCCACTAGATGAAGCTTCATACAAAATATCAAAGACCTGGGCCTTGCGGTTTCAGAGAAGAAGATTTTTCAAGATTTTCCCTGTATAAGCCTATGTAAAACAAAAGGGCCCTGGTGCGGAGGCATTTTTGGCCCCAGCACTATAATTTGAACAATCTTGGTAGGGGTCCACTAGATGAAGCTTCATACCAAATATCAAAGACCTGGGCCTTGCGGTTTCAGAGTAGAAGATTTTTCAAGATTTTCCCTATATAAGCCTATGTAAAACCAACTGGCCCCCGTGCGGGGGCATTTTTAGATCCAGCACTATAATTTGAACAATCTTGGTAGGGGTCCACTAGATAAAGCTTCATACCAAATATCAAAGAGCTGGGCCTTGCGGTTTCAGAGAAGATTTTTAAAGATTTTCCCTATATAAGCCCATGTAAAACCAAAGGGCCCCCGTGTGGGGGGCATTTTTGGCCCCAGCACTATAATTTGAACAATCTTGGTAGGGGTCCACTAGATGAAGCTTCATACCAAATATCAAAGACCTGGGCCTTGCGGTTTCAGAGAAGAAGATTTTTCAAGATTTTCCCTATATAAGCCCATGTAAAACCAAAGGGCTCCCGTGCGGGGGCATTTTTAGCTCCAGCACTATAATTTGAACAATCTTGGTAGGGGTCCACTAGATAAAGCTTCATACCAAATATCAAAGAGCTGGGCCTTGCGGTTTCAGAGAAGAAGATTTTTAAAGATTTTCCCTATATAAGCCCATGTAAAACCAAAGGGCCCCCGTGTGGGGGGCATTTTTGGCCCCAGCACTATAATTTGAACAATCTTGGTAGGGGTCCACTAGATGAAGCTTCATACCAAATATCAAAGACCTGGGCCTTGCGGTTTCAGAGAAGAAGATTTTTAAAAAATTTCCCTATATAAGCCCATGTAAAACCAAAGGGCCCCCGTGCGAGGGCATTTTTGGCCCCAGCACTATTATTTGAACAATCTTGGTAGGGGTCCACTAGATGAAGCTTCATACCAAATATCAAAGACCTGGGCCTTGCGGTTTCAGAGAAGAAGATTTTTTAAGTTTGCGGTGAAAAAAATCTATTTTTGGCTACTGTGACCTATATGTGAAACGGACTGGAACCATTTGAACAACTTTGAAAGGGGACCACCTAAGGATCATTCCTGTGAAGTTTGGTCAAAATCCGATCAGTGGTTTAGGAGGAGATGTCGTTTGAAGAAAAGTTTACTGACGCACGCACGCACGCACAGACGCACGCACGCACGACGGACAAAAAGTGATCCCAAAAGCTCACCTTGTCACTACGTGACAGGTGAGCTAAAAATTCTAAAAATTGGGACACCTTGAGGACTTGCTTTAATTCTCCTTAAATTTTAACAGTTTTGTTTCTCCACCCCCGCTCATTGGGGCTTGGAGAAATAGACGGGCTGCATGATGCTTCCACTCAGAGCTCAAATCAACTGTTCATGAGTACTGGTAAACCGCTTAGAGGTTCTAAGCATATCCAGGAAAAGTGGTGCGAGTTGGACTGTCCATGCATGTAAACCCTATTGGTTTCATTGAGCGGCAGGGCTTGAGATGAAATTGAAGCAATGTCTCCAAAATGCACTGTAGGAAAGGAACGAAATAAGCTACTGCTTTCGTTCTGATCCTAAAATTTTGTACTGACTCTGTTTATTTGCTTGAATGTTCAAATATGTTTGGAATTAAATATGTTTAAACTAAAATGCACTGTATACATGTAGGTCATTTTGGAGACACTGCTTCAATTTTGTGTCTATGGAGAAAGCTCATTTCAAGCCATCTCATGTGGATCCACATTATTGTGCAAAGCTTGTGTGGGTATCGGTGCCAGTTAACAAAAACAGAAGCATTTTTAATAATACCCAGAGGTGAATCGTCCTGGGAAATTGTGTATCATCACAATTTTGTCACTTTATTTGACATTTCTGCAAGAAAGACAATTTTTCTTCAGATTTTTTTTTACCTAATAAAGAATAAAGAAGAGGAAAATGTTCATGTAATGTAAGCAAGGTTAAATGTAGCACATTTCAACAAGCCTCAACACATTGAAGACTAAAAAGAATCCATTCCTGTCTGCACATGACAAGACCTTCTAGAAGGCTTTGATGAAAATCTAGAACAGCTTGCAAACCTACAGAGCCTGACCAGTGTTCATCAACTTCATTGTTCGCATGAGCCTTCTCTGAGCTAACTAAAGAGCAACAAAAGAAGTCACGAGAGTTGACGCAGACAATCATGCTCACGCTCATCTCGGTAGATTCAATAGCTACTCAGTTTTGACACTAAATGGCGAGTATATCTAAACAATTTAATAAACTTGTTTCGACTAGTCCATAAACAGGAATCAGAGCCGCCCTTTAACATGTTTAATCTTATTTATCTATGGTCCGCCCACAGGTGGAATATGCTTCGACCGTCTGGAGCCCTCACACCAAGACAAATGTTACGAAGGTAGAACAGGTGCAGAGATGTGCTGCCAGATGGGTCAAGCATGAGTACTCCCCTCTCTCGAGTGTGACAGCCCTGCAGGAGATCTCTTGAACATTGCAGATATGACGCAAGACTCATCATGTTCTATAAAATAGTACACAACATTGTTGCAATTGAACTCCCATACTACATACAAACACCAACACGCTTCACACGACACATGCACCCACTATCCTTTAGGCAACTTCAGGTTAATTCTGATTACCTAAAGTTCTCCTTCTATCCCCATTACATCACCCTCTGGAACCAGTTACCTGCTCACATCGCTACTCTTATCTATCTATCTTCTCATACGGAGTCGGTCATATTTGGCCATTACCTCATACTCTTCCTGACTTAGATCAGTTTAAGAGAGCAGTGACGGGTATTCAGTACTGGGCTGACAATCTTTGTTTTTAACTCATCTTTTACTCTGCTCTCACCTACTAACATTTTAACCATAAATCTTGATCTTTTTTCACCCAGCTGACACCCTGTGCCAGGTCTCTTGGTCTTCTCACTTTAGTCTTTACTAACTCCAAAGTGCAGTTCCTCCCAATAACAATCGAGAGAGGGGTCAGCAGTATCCAAGAGATAGATAGATCTATCTTCTGTTACTGCCATCAGTCACATTTGACCATCACTCGCAGGTGTACATTTAATACATACACTCCAGATTGGCAGGATGTAACTTTTTGAAAGCTCACATTGAGGCTAGAGATCCAGTACTGGAACTCTAGCCCTCCTTGCAGGAGGTCCGCTAGCAACTTCCCCGATTGATTTGATTTGAGGTTTAATGTCCCCGTCAACACTGTAAAGGTCATTTTGGAGACGTTGCTTCCAATTTTTGGGACTTTTACCCGACAATGCGATGAAATGACATCTCAAGCCCTGTCGCCCAATGAAACCAATAGGGCTTATTAGCATGGACGGTCCGATTCGCACCGCAGTTCCTGGACAGGCTTAGATCCTCTAAGTGTTTTACCAGTACTAGTATGCAGGCCGGATTCAGCTCTGCGTGGAAGCATCATGCAGCTCATATATCTCTTCAAGCCCCTATGGGCGGGGGCCCCCGATTGGTTTGAGGTACACAGCAGCAGTAATGGTGAAAACTGTAGACAGGGACTGTAAGTGATGGGGGAGATGACATTGGGGGAGATGACATTGGGGGAATATGTCGACTAATACAGTGTACAATCTTTTGTTCCCCATGCCGGTACCTTGAACGTATGGCGCTTTTGAGAGAAAAAGTACGAACTGTTTTGGGACGAAACGTTTCGTGTGTCTAATCGGTCTATTTTCTGCTACTGAGGCGGTAACAATGATGAGATACCTCAGATCATGGCCAAGCAGGTGAAATTAAATAGAGAGGGGATGCCGTTGCTTGAACAAAATCTAAACTGGCGCAATAACCTGCATTTTTATCCTTTGCGTGTTTTCCTTGTTGTAAAGGTGAATGTCATTTATTGGTTTTCGGTTTCCGCCAAATGTCAAAGGCCAAAGTCGGAAACCAACCGAAGTAGGTCATCCTTTTCTGGAGTCGCCATTTTTTGAGAAGAATTATTTTCCGGGTTTGTAAAAGGCGAAAATGATGTTGTTTGCTGTTCTTCTGCTTCAAATCTTATCTTAACCGGTTTATTTGATGGCTAAGCCGTAATAATTAGCCTGTAAATCCTGAAAAGGCCGTGAGAAGCCTGCTAACCTCCGATTGGTGGGCGGTCAGTAAATGGATCAAATGATTGGGTGTCATTTCTGTCCAAATTATTGGACCGCTCTGAAACTGTCATCCACTGGAATTCAAGATACATGTGAATGGAGATTATGATAGTAAATAATGTAGTAAATTAAGATTATCAATGAATAAAAAAAATCAAACCAGTTTTAAAGTTCACTCAGTACACAGGTACCCAGTGTCCAGTACTCAAAATTTAGGCCTAATCAAGATAAAAAAAAAAAAAAGTAAAGATTGTGTCTGATCAGAATTTTTTACTAAGTCTTGTTAACATACATGTAATATGCAAGGCGGAATGCGGCATTTGTGAAGTGTGGGCTTAAAATACATGATGTAATTAAAAAAAAACAAAAAACGGAACTTCCTAATACTTTTACAGTTGAGCTCTGTGAGAATCTACTCTTTCTTTCTTCCTATGGTGAATGAATGTCATTTGACGTGTCACCAGTCGGGGCTTTGAAGAAATAAATGGGCTGCATGATGCTTCCACTCAGAGCTGAATCCGACTGCACACAAGTACTGGTAAACTGCTTAGAGGATCTAAGCCTGCCCAGGCAAAGCGGTGCGAATCAGACCGTCCATGCTTATAAACCCTATTGGTTTCATTGGGCAACAGGGCTTGAGATGTCATTTCATCTCATTATCGGGTAAAAGTCCCACAAAATTGGAAGCAACATCTCCAGAATGACCTATATAGTGTTGACAGGGACGTTAAACATCAAATCAAACAAACAAAGCGTGCCACCAGTTACAATTCTGAATTGGGATGACAGATAGTGTATACATATTAACTTAAGATTTGTGGGATGATACCATGTAATTATTATGGGGAGCAGGGAGAGAATGGAGTTTACCTGCAGAGAGGATGACAACCTGCAAAGAAGGGCTCCAATTAAATCCTAATCCAAAGATATTGGCAGTTTGAAGCATTCATTCCCACCAATTGAGCATGACACTGAAATTTTATCACCATGCACTTGCAAGTACCAAACTGGGGCCTCTGGCATAAGATGCAACTGTGCACTCTACTTCTATACATGTACTACATTAGTCTTACAGTCATCATGCCAAGATGCCTGAAGATCCTTCATTAAGAAAACACGCCTATTCATAAACACTGTAAACTATACCGTCGAAAAAACGAAAATTTTAAGAGGAAATATTGTGATATTTTTCTTATTTCTGCTCAAAATATAGATTGTGGGTACTCGTTAGAACCGCCTCATTGAGTATTGCATGCCAAAATAACTATTGCAATACTATTAGTATCACTATTGCCAAAAGCACTATTGCAGTTCTGATGCAGTTGAAGATTCCTATTGTAGTGCTAATGCGATAACTTGTGAACATTGTTTGCTTAAAAGGGATCAAAGATTTACATAATGTTTTAGTTTTGATGACATCTAGTTTTGAAATTTCATTAAAAATCCACCATGTTGCTGTTATATATTCAGGGATTTTCATAGTGCAAATTTGGGTCCGGTAATCGACCCCTATTTTTCCCAGTTTAGAGACAGATATTATCAGATTTTACAATAAATTTCCCATTTTTATGCCCCCGCCATTCGAAGAATGGTGGAAAGGGCATATAGCGTTGCCCCTGTTCGTCCGTCCGTGCGTCCGAAACTTAAACGCAGTCAATAACTTCCTTATTTCTTGATGGATTTTAAAATTACTCGGCAGAAATGTTAACCATCATGAGACGACGTGTCACGTGCAAAACCCAGGTCCGTACCACCAAGGTCAAGGTCATACTTAGAGGTCAAAGGTCAAAAAAAGGGTCCGAAACTTAAACGCAGTCAATAACTTTCTTATTTCTGGATGGATTTTGAAATTATTTTGGAGAAATGTTAACCATCATGAGTCGATGTGTCACCTACAAAACCCAGGTCCGTACCTCCAAGGTCAAGGTCATATTTGGAGGTCAAAGGTCAAAAAAAGGGTCCGAAACTTAAACACCGTCAATAACTTTCTTATTTCTGGATGGATTTTGAAATTACTTTGTAGAAATGTTAACCATCATCAGTCGATGTGTCACATGCAAAATCCAGGTCCGTACCTCCAAGGTCAAGGTCATACTTGGAGGTCAAAGGTCAAAAAATGGGTTTGAAACTTAAACGCAGCCAATAACTTACTTATTTTTGGATGGATTTTGAAATGATTTTGAAGAAATGTTAACCATCATGAGACAATGTGTCATGTGCAAACCCAGATCCGTACCTCCAAGGTCATACTTGGAGGTCAAATGGCATAAAAAGGGTCCAAAACTTAAACACTGTCAATAACTTTCTATGGATGAATACGAACATAGACATATTTTCGGGCGGGGGGCATCCGTGTCCTATGGACGCATTTCTAGTCTGATTTTGTGCTACATGTACATTTCGATGAAAATTTCATGAAAATCGAACCAAAATTGACAAAGTTACAGCTGATTTAAATTCCCAACTTTAAATATTAGTGATACCCAGCGACCCCTGATACCCCAACCCATGCTCATGATCTCAAGGTCGAGATCACAGACTAAGAAATTTTTTATGTTAAAATTTTTTAAACAGCTCATACAATGGATTTGGTTCATATTTTGAATGATGATAGTTATAGATCCAAATCTTTGTTCAGCAGTACCAACACCCATGACCTCAAGGTCAGGGTCACAGACAGTGACTTCGACTTTTTTAGCTCACCGTCACGTAGTGACGAGGTGAGCTTTTGGGATCACTTTTTGTCCGTCGTGTGTGCGTGCTTAAACAATGTCTTCAAAAGACATGTCCGTCGTGTGTGCGTGCTTAAACAATGTCTTCAAAAGACATCTCCTTCTAAACCACTGATCAGATTTGACCAAACTTCATAGGAATGATCCTTAGGTGGTCCTCTTTCAAAGTTATTCAAATGGTTCCGGTCCGTTGCACATCTAGGTCACAGGAGCCAAAAATAGATTTTTTTTCACTGAAAATTTAAAAAATCTTCTTTTCTGAAACCATAAGGCCCAGGTCTTTGATATTTGGTATGAAGCTTCATCTAGTTGACCCCTACCAAGGTTGTTCAAATTATAGTGCTGGGGCAAAAAATGCCCCCGCCCCGGGACCCTTTGGTTTTACATAGGCTTATATAGGGAAAATCTTCAAAATCTTCTTCTCTGAAACCGCAAGGCCCAGGACTTTGATATTTGGTATGAAGCTTCATCTAATGGACCTCTACCAAGATTGTTCAAATTATATCCCTGGAGCCAAAAATGCCCCCGCTCCGGGGCCCTTTGGTTTTACATAGACTAATATAGGGGAAATCTTAAAAAATCTTCTTCTCTGAAACCACAAGGCCTAGGTCATTGATATTTGGTATGAAGCTTCATCTAGTGGGCCTCTATCAAGATTGTTCAAATTATAGCCCTTGGGCCAAAAATGCCCCCTTCCGGGGCCCTTTGGTTTTACATAGACTTATATAGGAAAAATCTTAAAATATCTTCTTCTCTGAAACCTCATGGCCCAGGGCTTTGATATATGGTATGAAGCTTCATCTAATGGACCTCTACCAAGATTGTTCAAATTAAAGCCCTGGGGCCAAAAATGCCCCCGCTCAGGGGCCCTTTGGTTTTACATAGACTAATATAGGGAAAATCTTTAAAAATAAAAATCTTCTTCTCTGAAACCACAAGGCCTAGGTCTTTAATATTTGGTATGAAGCTTCATCTAGTGGACCTCTATCAAGATTGTTCAAATTATAGCCCTGAAACAAAAAATGCCCCTGCTCCGGGGCTCTTTGGTTTTACATTGACTTATATAGGGAAAATCTTAAAAAATCTTCTTCTGTGAAACCACAAGGCATAGGTCTTTGATATTTGGTGTGAAATTTCATCTAGTGGACCTCTATCAAGATTGTGCAAATTATAGCTATAAATGTTTCTGCCCCGAGACCCTTTGGTTTTACGTAGACTTATAAAGGGAAATCTTTAAAAAACTTCTTCTCTGACACTGCAAGGCCCAGGTCTTTGATATTTGGTATGGAGATTCATCTAGTGGACCTCTACCAAGATTGTTCATATTCTAGCCCTGGGGCCACAAATGCCCCCCCGCCCCGGGACCTTTGGTTTTACATAGACTTATATAGCCCTGGGGCCATTTGGTTTTGCATAGGCTTATGTAGGGAATATCTTTAAAAAAAATCTTCTTCTCTGAAACCGCAAGGCCCAGGTCTTTGATATTTGGTGTGTAGCTTCATCTAGTGGACCTTTGCCAAGATTGTTCAAATTATAGCCTTTGTTGATGTTTGGTATGAAGCTTCACCTTTAAGACCTCCCTCAACATTATGCACATTAAAGCCCTGGGGCCAATAATGGCCCTCCCTGGGGCCCACTTGTTACACTGTGGATCAGGTGAGCGATCCAGGGCCATCATAGCCCTCTTGTTTATGTTAAAGTTTTAAGGGCTGATATTTTTCAAATCATATGATGGATTTGGTTCATATTTGGTATGATGATAAGATAAAGGTCCAAATTTTTATTCACCACTTCCCCGCCCATGCCCATGACCTCAAGATCAAGGTCGCAGATTTGGAAATTTTATGTTTAAGTTTTTTTAGAGCTCGTATTTTCCTAACTACAATATGCAATTGATTCGGTTTGTATTTGGTATGATGATAGAAAAAGTTCCAAAGACTAATAAGGCAATACCCCTACCTATGCCCATCATGGCCTCATAGACACTTTTCCAGGCAAGCTATGCTGTCTGATGACAGCTCTTGTTATCTCCCTCATTGATATTAATTGGTCTACACTACAAGGATTTTTTTAAGGAAATTTTTTATCAGATGTTCCTTAAAGGTGCATTATTGAGCTACCGGGTCTCAAAATTTTTTTTCTGGTTTTTATCTTCAATTCATACTCCATTGTCATGTGTACACTTTTGGAGCCAAATACAGCTTCAGAACGTTGTGAAAATGGTCGTTTTCATTCGTGTTTACCCTTCCCTCTGAACACGTGTTCGGATTTTCTGTTCTAAAAATAAATCTGTCACTTTACACATACATGGCGACAGTATCGTCTCTGAGTGTCGTTACTCATGGCATATGATATTCAGCGTCATATTTTTTTCCGATTCAGGCATGGCCTAAGCAAACAAGGCCAAAAATGAATATCGGCAAACATCATATATGGGGATTCTATTTTTGTCACGAACTAAAAATAGATCTAACTAGTGTTCGAAACCAAGTTAGGGAATCCCTCTCAAACTCGTTTACCTGTCACCATAATTGTTCGCATTTTTGCATAAGGCCAAAACAAACTATATGTGTGGTTCCTATTACATGGTTTTCAAAAATAGGGTGGGTAGGTTGGAAAATTATTTTATTTTTTATTTTTATTTTTTTTTTCACCTTCTACGTTCTATACTACATTGTATGCTACACACTGCACTTATTTTTGTTATATTGTTTTGCTTTTGTTGTTTAATTGTACATGAAAACATTGTAAACAAATAAAAGTATAATAAATAATGCTTAGTTTTCATCCATATTGTCCTTATTGTTACAAAAATAAGGGTGTTCTTCAGTCAGAACAAAGTACATGTATTTTGATTGGACATCCTGTGTATGTGTTTGCCTTTTACAAAAGGTCTGCCTTTGGGACTTGCTGTTCTAGTGAAGGTTGCTTTATCTTGAATAGTGTTGTAACTGTTATTGTACCATATATACATTGAAGATAAATGTAAAAGTTCAAAAGATCAAAATGAAATGACAGAGTAAACGGATATCAGAAAGTTTCTTATCACGGCTTAATGCTGCAAATTAAACATTCAGCAATTAGCACCAGCAGAAACTATTTTATATAGTCTTTTCAAATCTATCTATCTATCTTCTGATACTGCGTCGGTCAAATCGTAGTCCTTGTGCCATTTGTATCTGTCTTACTTGGTCTTAAAGCTGAACATGATAGATAGATAGATAGATTCTGAAAACAGGAGTCCAAAATCCTTCATTTTGAAAAGTTAAGTAGCTGATCTTGATTGCACAAAAACATAAACAACATTTCTACACACATGTGTGCACTACATCATAGTTGCATGTTTCCCTAACTGCCTCTTTTATGACTTCAATCCAAACTTGTACCGTGTGGAAACTCAATAGAACCATGCCATTGAGGTGGTAGTAATAAGAAACCACAATGTACATGTATGTTTTGGAGCAGAGATTGGGAAAAAATATATCCCCAGTTAAGTCTGCTTTCCCCTTTAACTAGGGGCATGCAAGGGTGAGCAGGGATAAATAAGTTCTGAAAAGTTAGATCCCCCGGAAGCAAAGAATACACCAAATAAATGAAAATAGCAGACTCGGTTTTATTGAGTCTGTTCATCTCAATGTTGGGTAAAAGTCCTACAGCATTGGAAGCAACGTCTCCAAAATGACCTTTACATTGTTGACGGGAACGTTAAACCTCAAATCAAATGACCAAAATATAACAACGTCATGCCTGTTTAAAGAATGGATATTTTAGACACTTTTTTAGCAATAAATTGTTGCCTGTTTGATGGTTTATCGCTAATCCCGCTGTTTATTGTTCCAAATTATCTCCATTTAAGATTTGATGACCAGTGTACATCTAAGTGATACCAATTAAACGATTAGGTGTGAAAGGTTACCTGACCAGTGTTATCATGCGCATATGCGGCCAGTCTGATCGGCGAGTGTCTAAACTTTCCAAGAAATGAAACCTTGTGAACAATAAACTCAGATCAGACTGTGCAGAACTTTCAGCTGATCTGAGTCTTTTCTGTGCGTGCATACGCATTCAGTGCATTTCTCGGAAAGCATTTCTGATGTCACCACCATATGACATCCTAGCTCATTAACTACCGTCTTTGTCGGACATATATTACAACAGGTTAAACTGCTTGCGGCACTCACGAAAAAAAAATTCTTTTAACTGTACATCGAGCTCTTCGTTTGCTGCTCTCTGCATACCCAGAAGCCATACTACAACAGGTTTGAACAAAGAGCAAAGACTGATAAGACTGCGCAGGCTGATCTGTGACTTCACCTGTCGCACAGTTTTACTGTCATGTTTTCCAAAAATTGGATGCGAAGACCGTGTGTGCAAACTATCGATGACGTGGTATTGAAAAACGTGGGAAAATTTCAGACTGCAACAAATGCACTTTCAAAATGACGGCGGGAAATTAAGCGCAACATGACAAAAACTATATATGTGTGACCAGCGAAGACTACGATCATCCTGCACATCTGTGGAGGCTTAGCTTTCTGTTCATGGAGATAGTGAAAATACTTGAGAGATTTACACAAGCTGTCTGCATTATTTATGTTTGTTGAAGCGTGCACACTTGTCTGATTATCACTACAGGTGGTAAAACATGATTTGGATAATTTTTTATTGTCACAAAAGTAATCTGATTATTGAGAGGGGTCATACCGTCACGGTCTGCATACTGCAAGAAATGTGCGCCATTGTCCTTTTTTTTTTTGCTTCCAAGACATGGGTTTTAACCGTTTTATGCATCTTGCGCTTCCGAAAACAAATTGCATTCAAAATTTGTGGGTCTCAACCGCTTCCTAATTTTGCCTCTCTTACCGGTACATGGAAAATACCTGTTGATCACAGGAGACAACAGACGTTTTACCCTCTGGTAGTAGTTTTTTTCTTATTTATTTTGTTTCCGGTGGTGGTTCTATTGGCTTGCATTAACGGTCTTGAATGTGCTAAGTACTGGAGATTTTGGATTATAATTATGGGTTACTTCAAAGCGTCGGCTTCTTCAGAAGTAGCCATGTGCCATATCCCTGACCCATTTGAACTGTAACTGGTTAATTGTTATTGATTAGCACAGGCCACTTACCGTTAACTGACAGCTCGCGGCAATTGATAAAAAAAACAGCTTTTAAATAGCGATGCTTACAATATGCATTTTTATTCTAGGCTCACAGTTATTTAGAGACAAACACGGATGTTTTTTGATGTTTTTGTGGGTTTTTTTTGGCAGACGCACACCATTTTCATGCGTGATTGTCCTTTAATGAAAGCCCTTTTTAATGAATATGTACTTAAATACTTTAACCATGAAAAATTGAAAGACCGTTTTTGCACATAAAATGTTTGGAATATTCATGATAGAAAAAATAATTAGGGTCGGCGGGAAAAAGCTAGGCACGGTCGGGTAACCGGAACCACACATATATTTTATATTGGCCTAAAATGCATTCATTTGTATTGTTTTAAAGAAAAATACCGGCTATATGTATTTTATTTTTGGAAGCATTTTTTACCGACAGCTCAATAATGCACCTTTAAGAGCCATTTCTTTCCTTGATTGCAGGGGTTCTATTAAAGATTGACAATGACAGACCCAACCTTCAATCCTGGGGTGCAACAAGCTGGTATTTCTTCAGAGGCAGCCCAGATGTTGAACAGCTTCTGGCCTGATGTTTCAACCAACATCAGAAATTTGAAATCGGTACAGTCAATTTATTATACACCACAACCTCTTTATAACACTATTAATGGGGTCCAATACAGAAACCGTGTTAGTTAAATAACCGTGTTATATCCAAACAAAAATGTATAGATTATATAGAAAAATGACCATTTATGGTCATTTTTCTATATAATCTATACATTTTTGGATCCATCTTGAAACCGTGTTATATCCAAAACCGTGATATAATGAATCTTGTTATAACGAGGTTGTGGTGTACTCTGGTTGCCATAAAACTCCTAAAAATTGGAACACCTTGTGGACTTGCTGTAATTCTTCTAAAATTTTAACAAATTTGTTTCACGATCCAAAAAGGAGTCCAAAATGTGCAGATGGAATGGCAAACAGTGTAGACCCTGATCAGATTGCTTGTTCAGGAGCAGTCTGATCTGGGTCTGCACTGTTTGCTTAGGCCTATCTGTCCAATACTAAGGATCATTATGGTAATGTCATTTTCTATTCAGTACTCATTTCTTTTTATTCATGAATAATTGATCAAACAAATTCAAACGCTATGGTATTCACATTTATAGATAACATAAGTTCAGACTAAGTTACATCATAACATATATATGACTAACATAATTCATGGCAGTTCATCTACTGACCAAGGGTCTTCTCGTTAATAGATTTTCTAAAGAATTTTCTCCTCATGAGCAAACTCTTGTCTTTAACCCTTGAACTGCTGAATATTTAAATATGCCACACCCACTACTAATTATCAACCAATCAGATTACTTGATGCAAATTATTGCAACAAAATCACTATCTGAATGACAAACAATGTAAATCCTGATCAGATGGCTTCTTCAGAAGCCATCTGATCTGGATCTACATTGTTTGAAAGATAAGACATGTCCGGGCTCAGCAGGACAAGGGTTTAGATTGAACCCTTGATTTAACATAGTATCACAGGGACTTGGCTCATCTGGTTATTCGGCCCCCGCCCATAGGGGCTTGAAGAAATATATGGGCTGCATGATGCTTCCACGCAGAGCTGAATCCGGCCCACACACTAGTACTGGTAAAACGCTTAGAGGATCTAAGCCTGTCCAGGAACCGCGGTGCGAGGCGGACTGTCCATGCTAATAAACCCTATTTGTTTCATTGGGCGACAGGGCTTGAGATGTCATTTCATCTCAGTGTTGGGTAAAAGTTCCACAAAATTGGAAGCAGCATCTCCAAATGACCTTTACAGTGTTGACGGGACGTTAAACCTGAAATCAACCAACTAAATCATCTGGTTATTAGGGAAGCTATCAGGAAGCCCAAAGCAGTGTGTCCCTATTTAAGTATGACAGAAAGTTTAGCAGATTTTATTCTTTTCCCTTCACACACTGCTTTGCGTGGCTTGAAATAAAAAGATGAAGAGAGTTCTTTTGGATTTTGATGTTAAAAAACAAAGGAAAACCTGACCAGAAAATAATTGCCGACCCTCAGGTCTGATAATATTGTTTGCAGCAGCTTCCGCTTATGTGACTTCTGGCTATATATACTGTTTAAAGTACCGGTATGTATTTGGACAGACAAGCTTGAGCAAATAGTGAAGACCCAGATGAGACGCCCAAAATGTGGCATCACATCAGGGTCTACACTGTATCATGCATAGCAACAGATAAGGTAGGTAAGTTTGTGAAAATTGAAGGATAGTTTTCCTTAATTCTCCATATAAACCTATGTTGTGAGTATTCATTACAACTGCCTCACCAAGACGGTTCTAATGAATACCCACAACATAGGTTTTTATCGCAAAATACCCACCTTATCCAACAATTTTTAGAACAACTATGGTAAGGAGTTGAGGTCTCTGAATACTTAGGGTAAATACAGTACATTTACATGGTTTGAATTGGGACATCCTGTTCACTTCCCTATAAACCCTACCCCTCTGAAAAAGAGGTCTGCTCCTTGGGAGCAGTTTCTTTCCTTCAAGGGTAGACCCCTATTGACATGGGAGATGTAAATAATTTTGAAAGAGTTGCCTCCCCTGAAGGTGGTGTATTAATCATTTTCCATAGGTGAGTGTTTACTGATTTTCTGTCCTTATCTGTCGGGATCTGTATTTGTTCTTGGAGAAGAGATTCACTTTCCAGATAGGGCTGGATATACAGAGCGTCAGTCAGGTTGCCAAAACTTTGTCTGCCTTTTAAAAATTAACCCTTTTCTTGCGACAACCCCTATCTTTGGAAACAGTGTAGATCCAGATCAGATGGCTTCTGAAGAATTTAGTTTATGAATTTGTAGCAATAAATTACATCAAGTAATTTGATTGGTTGATAGACAGAAATGGGTGTGGCTTAGAAATATTCAGCAAGACAAGGGTTAACAATTTTCTTGGCATGTCCATTCATCGAATGCATTCATTTGCTCACCCTGCCCCTCCCTTGCCCAGAAAGGAAGGTTACTGGTAAGTGTTAATTCCGACATGAGTTTCGGCTCATGATACATACATGTATACCTAAAATGACACATTTTGGGGTTCTGCTCAATAACTTTCTTTCTTACATGCTTTTCAATGAAATATATATATGATTTCTCAGTGAAATCGAAAAACATATCCTCACTGCAGTTATAAAAGATATGATTTTTGGTTTTCACTGTTTGTGAATTTGATGTATCATTGAAAAATAACACATATCCTATGTCAATTAGCTTTACGTAAATAGTGTGTGCCAGAAATTATGTCACACACACTTGCACGTCATTAAAACATTGATGACGTCACTAATTTTAGAGCCTTCATAACGTAATTAATGCATGTGATGCCAGATAAAGCTCAGCAACTGTGGATATTTGAATGTGAATTTCAAGTGAACCATTTGATCAAGTTATATGCCGAGCAATTTTTCAAGAGCAAAGTATCAGTTTACACCCAATATTATACCCTGTAAACCTGCTGTACACCTCTACATCGACGTAAAATGGTCATGGATAAAGTTTGTAATCTGTGGTGACTGCTGACACTTTGAAATTGCATTAAAATACAGTTTAAAGCATTACAGAAACAGAAAAAGTGTAAGATTAATTTTTATTTCACTCATGAACACAAAAAGACCTATTTTCACCTGTCGCTTCGCCACTCGTGCAAATATGTCTTTTTGTGTGAAATAAAAAATGATCTTACGCTGAAAAAAATCAAATATCCTTTATATGGTGTTTTATAACTGACTATAATCCTAATGTCTTACATTGTAATGAATGTGCACAAACTTTGTCATGATAAATGGTTGGGGATACAGGGTATCCAGGACTGTAAGTTTTGCTTACTGCCATTTCTAATTTGTTTGGTGTTGCAAATTTTTCAGGACCACTTTAGGACTCAAGAACTTCCCCTTGCCAGAATAAAGAAAATTATGAAACTGGATGAGGATGTTAAGGTAACTATATCCACTTTAAGAATCTGTAGTTCAGACTGATACACAGACTTTTCTTTTCATCCTTTTTATCATTGAATTTCTATACTACAACCTCCTTATAATACTATTGTTAGTGTCCTAAGCAGAAACAGTGTTACATGTATGTCTAAATAAAAATATATGCCATAAAAATTTGGACACCTTGATTTGTTTTGTTTGTTTGATTTGAGGTTTAACCGTTAACGTCGCCGTCAACACTGTATAGGTCATTTTGGAGATGTTGCTTCCAATTTTGTGGGACTTTACCCGACATTAAAAAAAAAAAAAAAAAAACGACCTTATTTATAGAGGGTAACACATTTAGTACTAGTACTAATCTTCCATGTGGCCCTCTTTTCCTGGGTAGAAACCAGTACTGAGCAATGTGGATAAAGTCTCTTGCTCAAGGAAACAACACATGGCGCATGTGAGGCTCGAACCCGGTACCTCTCGATCTCAAAGCTGATGCTTTACCACTGCACCACTGCGCTCCAAATTGAGATGAAATGACATCCCAAGCCCTGTCGCCCAATGAAACCAATAGGGTTTATAAGCATGGACAGTCAGACTCGCACTGTGGTTCCTGGACAGGCTTAGATCCTCTTAGACACCTTGAGGACTTGATATAATTCTCCTAAAATTTTATCAGATTTGTTTCTCAATCCACCAGTTGCAAGGAGTCCAAAAGATGCAATTGGAATAGAAAACTGACTGCTCCTTCAGTCTGACCTAGGTCTGCACTGTTTGCTGAGGCCTGTCTGTCCCAATACTTAGGATCATAACGGTAGATTATAAATATAGAAAAATGAAAATTTTAGTTTCATTTTATTGTCGCACCTGCTTTAGCAGGAAGACATAGGCGTGCAAGTTTCCGTCCGTCCGTCCGTCAACATTTTACACTGGATGTCTTGTCATCGCAACTCCTCCTACACTTTTAGACCGATCATTTGGAAACTTTGCATGTGCTTTCTCCATGGTATGAGGATGCGCATGTGGTTTGGACTTAATCTTCGAATCAATTTTTGTCACTTTTTCCATATTGTGAACTTAGTCATTTTTAGGTATGCGATACGTACCTCTTGTCATCGCAACTCCTCTTGCAGTTTTATACCGATCATTTTGAAACTTTGCATGTGCTTTCACCATGGTATGAGGATGTGCATGTGGTTTCGACATAATTTTCAGAATATTTTTTTCCGCTTTTTGCACATTATGAACTTAGCCATTTTTAAGCTTCATTTGATATACGATAGGTACCTCTTGTCATCGCAACTCCTCCTACAGTTTCATACCGATTATTTTGAAACTTTGTGTGTGATTTTGCCATGCTATGAGGATGCGCATGTGGTTTGGACTTTATCTTCGGATAAATTTTTGTCACTTTTTCCACATTGTGAACTTAGTCATTTTTAACCTTCGATTGATATATGATAGGTACCTCTTGTCATCGCAACTCCTCTTGCAGTTTTATACCGATCATTTTGAAACTTTGCGTGTGCTTTCGCTATGGTATGAGGATGCGCATGTGGTTTGGACTTTATCGTCGGATCATTTTTTTTTTTCACTTTTTGCACATTGTGAACTTAGTCATTTGTAACCTTCAATTGATATATGATAGGTACCTCTTGTCATCGCAACTCCTCTTGCAGTTTTATACTGATCATTTTGAAACTTTGCGTGTGCTTTCGCCATGGTATGAGGTTGTGCATGTGATTTCGACATAATTCTCAGAATATTTTTTTTTCACTTTTGCACATTGTGACCTTAGCCAATTTTAAGCTTTAATTGATATACAATAGGTACCTCTTGTCATCGCAACTTCTCTTACAGTTTTATATTGATCATTTTAAAACTTTGTGTGTGTTTTTACCTATGGTATGAGGATGTGCATGTGGTTTTGACTTTATCTTGGGATCAATTTTTATCACTTTTTCCACATTGTGAACTTAGTCAGTTTTTTACCTCACATATATAGGCTATGGATTCTTCTCAAAGCCCTATATTCATTTCTTCTGCCTTAAATAAACTTTTATTTTTTTGTGTGGGGCAGGTGGGGAGCAGGTGCGACATCAACTTCACCGAAGTTGAATTTCTGGTTTATAAATTTCAGGGATCCATCACAAGGGGAATGGGAACACTTGGCAGATTTTTCTGCCATTTTTTCAAGGGAGACAACTTTTGGGGCTTCCTGTTCGCTTTTCTTTATGCCCTCTCAGGAGCAAATTCTTTCCATTAAGAGTTGACTCCTATTGACATGGGAGACAGAAATACTTTTGAAGGAGTTGTCTCCCATTAAGGTGTTCCCATTCCCCTTAAGACTGTGCTATATCCAAAACTGTGATCTAATGAACAATGTTATTATGAGGTTTAACTGTATAGATTTGGAAATAGACCATCATTTTGTTGAGAAAAAAAAACAACAGAAGACAGCACACAGAAAGCATCTAAAACAGAGCAGTAAAAACATGTTCTTGCATAAAATACCATGAACATAGCTGTTTGAAGCAATTGTTGAATTTACAAGAAGCCATGTTGAAACAACAAAATCATGTTCAGATCATGAAATTCACATGCTGTTTGAACAGGGGTTTTGAGCTTTTTATATCACAAGATGCGCCTTGCTTAAATCTTTGTTTATAAATGTTACATTAGGTGATTATTATGATTATCACTGTGAATGTAGCATTTTAGAATTTTATGATGACATCAGAGGGTCACTCTGTAACAACATCATTGTAAACAACATTCTGAATCAGCTACCGTGTTGGTTTGCTGGTCGCATTTGAAGAGTTTATATGGAGCTTTTGGGCACTTTCATCATTATTTTCCATTGGAATCATAAGTGTTTCAAGAACAACGATCATCTATGGTTGTTGCAATAACATTTGCCAGGTCCCTTGGACGATATTTGAACACTCGGCCTAGTAGCCTTGTGTTTAAACAGCTACCTTGGCAAATGTTAATGCATTAAAAAACCATTGGTGATCAGAATTTCAGAATTGTTACTGGTGATACGTCAAATGACATTCCCAATATTGGTGTCATTGCCTTTTTGAAAAATAACTAAAATGTATCCAACCCCTCCTCATAATTCACAAAAATAATAAAATGTTAAACACTTCCTTTTCTCTGTACAAAAATTTCATTTTTTTGCATGTGTAATATGGTCAACTGTCTTCAAACTGATATAAAATAATATGAGAATATAAGATTGGCATTTCCAGCCCGAGGGATGACCGTGCTGAATGGAACCGATGTTATGCCGAGGTTCCACTCAACATGGTCAGTCCAAGGGTTGGATATGCCCATCTACAACAGAACACCAATTTTAGCTCATCTGTCACGTAGTGACGAGGTGAGCTTTTGGGATCACTTTTTGTCCGTCGTGCCTCCGTCTGTCCGTCAGTAAACTTTTTCTTCAAACGACATCTCCTCCTGAACCACTTATCGGATTTTGACCAAACTTCACAGGAATGATCCTTAGGTGGTCCCCTTTCAAAGTTGTTCAAATGGTTCCGGTCCATTGCACATCTAGGTCACAGGAGCCAAAATAGATTTTTTTCACCGAAAACTTAAAAAATCATCTTCTCTGAAACCACAAGGCCTAGGTCTTTGATATTTGGTATGAAGCTTTATCTAGTGGACCCCTACCAAGATTGTTCAAATTATAGTGCTGGGGTGAAAAATGCCCCCGCTCCAGAGCCCTTTGGTTTTACATGGGCTTATATGGGGAAAATCTTTAAAAATCTTCTTCTCTGAAACCGCAAGGCCCAGATCTTTGATATTTGGTATGAAGCTTCATCTAGTGGACCCCTACCAAGACTGTTTAAAGTATGTGCTGGGGCCAAAAATGCCCCCACTCCGGGGCCCTTTGATTTTACATGGGCTTATATATGGAAATCTTTAAAAATCTTCTTCTCTGAAACCGCAAGGGTCAGGTCTTTGCTATTTGGTAAGAAGCTTCATCTATTGGACCCCTACCAAGATTGTTCAAATTATAGTGCTGGGGCCAAAAATGCCTCCGCCCCGGGGCCCTTTGGTTTTACATAGGCTTATATAGGGAAAATCTTTAAAAATATTCTTCTCTGAAACTGCAAGGCCAAGATCTTTGATATTAGGTACGAAGCTTCATCTAGTGGACCTCTACCAAGATTGTTCAAATTATAGTGCTGGGGCCAAAAATGCCCCGCCCCGGGGCCCTTTGGTTTTACATGGGCTTATATAGGGAAAATCTTTTAAAATCTTCTTCTCTGAAACCACAAGGCCCAGGTCTTTGCTATTTGGTATGAAGCTTCATCTAGTGAACCCCTACCAAGTTTTTCAAATTATAGTGCTGGGGCCAAAAATGCCCCCGCCAAAATGCCCCCGCCCCGGGGTCGTTTGGTTTTACATGGGCTTATATAGGGAAAATCTTTAAAAATCTTCTTCTCTGAAACCGCAAGGCCCAGATCTTTGATATTTGGTATGAAGCTTTATCTAGTGGACCTCTACCAAGATTGTTCAAATTATAGTGCTGGGCCCAAAAATGCCCTGCCCCGGGGCCCTTTGGTTTTACATGGGCTTATATAGGGAAAATCTTTAAAAATCTTTTTCTCTGAAACCACAAGGCCAAGGTCTTTGCCATTTGGTATGAAGCTTCATCTAGTGGACCCCTACCAAGATTGTTCAAATTATAGTGCTGGGGCCAAAAATGCCTCCGCCCCAGGGCCCTTTGGTTTTACATAGGCTTATATAGGGAAAAATCTATAAAAATCTTCTCTGAAACCGCAAGGCCCAGATCTTTGATATTTGGTATGAAGCTTCATCTAGTGGACCTCTACCAAGATTGTTCAAATTATAGTGCTTGGGCCAAAAATGCCCTGCCCCGGGGCGCTTTGATTTTACATGGGCTTATATAGGGAAAATCTTTAAAAATCTTCTTCTCTGAAACCGCAAGGCCCAGGTGTTTGCTATTTGGTATGAAGCTTCATCTAGTGGACCCCTACCAAGATTGTTCAAATGATAGTGCTGGGGCCCTTTGATTTTACATAGGCCTATATAGGGAAAATATTCAGAAAATCTTCTCTGAAGCCTTCAGGCCCAGGTCTTTGATATTTGGTATGAAGCTTCATCTAATGGACCTCTACCAAGATTGTTCAAATTATAGCCTTTGGGCCAAAAATGTCCCTGCGCTGGGACCCACTAGTTTTACATAGGCATATACGGGAAAAAACTTTAAAAATCTTCTTGTCCGAAGCCAGAAGGCCCAGCTCTTGGATATCTGGTGTGAAGCTTCAACTAGTGAACCTCTGCTGAGATTGGTCAAATTATAGCCCTGGTTCCAAAAATGCCTACGCGCCAGGGCCCGCTGGTTTTACATAGGCTTATATAGGGAAATCCTTTAAAAATCTTCTTTTCTGAAACCAGAAGGCCCATGTCTTTGATATTTGGTCTGAAGCCTTATATAGTGGACCGCTACCAAGTTTATTCAAATTATAGCCCTTGGGCCAAGAATGCACTAGAGACACTGATACTCAGGTGAGCGATTCAGCTTGTTTATTAGATTCTTTTTCTTGCACAACACCAAACATTTTCATTTTACTTTGTTTAATCTTATATGTTTTGCGCACCATACTTACCGGTATGTAGTTTGCTTGGGTAAAAATACCAGGGTAAGAACAGAATTTCATCCGAGGCTAAAACCAGGGATTTCCTTACCTGGTGTGCAAGAATAAAAATTCTTAACACATTAACATTATGTTCAATAAGTATAAAGTTTAGATGAGGTGACACATGAGAAAAGGATTTTAACCACACCGTGGTTTATGTTCTTCAAATACATATGAGCCCCGCCAAGCGAATTTGTGTCTTCGAGCATTCCGTCATGACAATTTTAACTGTGCATGCCCAGCCATTCAGAGGGGCCAGGGATATGGCTTTCTGTCTGAAGGTTCCTCTTGATTCACTGCTTGTATGAGCGAGCAGCGAAGGTTCTGGCGAGACTGCGCGGAGGTGCAGGCTCGCCTGAACCTTCGCTGCTCACATAGGCGATAAGTACCAAAATCGCTTCACGGGGCCCATATACCCTGCCAACTACAGTCAAACTTCAGAGACTCCAACATTTTAAGTACAACGAAAATTTTGTGATAGCGTTTGTTTGGGCCACTATGTGTTAATCACTAGCCCCAGGGTATTGGGTATAATGGGGATTATTGAGGGATACTGTATTTACAGATAGGCCTGAGCAAATATTGCAGACCCAGATTAGACGCCGCAGAACAGGGCGTCTCATCAGGGTCAACACTATTTGCCACTTGTCCAGCTATTTTTTACACACAGCATCGGGAAGTAGAGAATGCTTGTTCAAATTTTAGAACAAGTATGGTAAGGAGTTGAGGTGTCCAAATACTTAGAGTAAATATATTATTTTCAATATTTTTCATAAATTATTCATTAGAATGTCCTCACTGAGGCTATTCTAACAAGAACACATTACAGTCGAACTTCAATGGCTCGAACACCTTTGGGACCCCGAAAATCTGTTCGAGACAGGGGTAGTTCGAGCCACTGAGGTTACTGTCAGGAGGCATAACGAGATACTCATAGACATCTTTTCGGTGTTCTATAATGAAAATGTATGCTGTGTGTACTCATAAGAATCGCCTCATCAAGGCGATTCTAATGAGTACACACAGCATACATTTGCAAGATAATAGACTAAAATCTCCTTAATTATCCCCCACTGTTTCTTATGTAGAGGATTTCGCTAGGGGCTCAAGAATGGGTTCGACACATCCATGGTAAACGAGCCATCGGTGTTCGAGCCATCGAAGTTCTACTGTATATACATTCAAGGTAAAATAAGAAATTTTTGTAGAGACTCAAAAACGAGTTCGGTACGGAAGTGGTATACGAACCGTCATTGTTTCGGCCACTGAAATTTCTCTGTAATAAGGCTAGATGCATGAAATTGTTTTGAGGTCACTTTTACATGGCTGCGACCTACATGTTCAAAGGCTCTGTCAAGCCTGCTCTTAAGATACATGAAATTGTTTTAAGGTTGCTTAAACATGGTTGCCACCAACAATGATTCTGCCGAGACTGCACTTATATACATGAAATTGTTTTGAGGTCTCTTTTTGCATAGCTGTGACCAACAAAGGCTTTGCGAGCCTGTGCTTAGGTTGCAGACATTTGTTTTAAGGTCTCTTAAATATGGTTTCAACCATCAAAGATTTTGACAAGCCTGCGCTTAAGATGCATGAATTTGTTTTAGTCTCTTTTACATGGCTGCAACAAAGGCAAAGGTCTCTTAAACATGATTTCACCCAACAAAGGATCTGGTGAGACTGCACAAAAGTTCCATTACTCTTACTTTCTGTTTGTTTCACTAGATGATCAGTGCTGAAGCACCAGTGCTATTTGCAAAAGCTGCCGAGATATTTATCAGTGAACTCTCATTGAGGGCTTGGATACACACTGAAGACAATAAAAGACGGACCTTACAGGTAACCACATTACAATTATCTGTGTACTACTATGGTGACTTGCATATCTGTAAAACAGAAAAGGATAATCTTCCTGGTAATAGGTATACAGTAAAATTTCGCTATAACGACCGGCTAAAATTAAGACTAATTGAGCCCCGCCAAGCGAATTTGTGTCTTCGAGCATTCCGTCATGACAAATTTTAACTGTGCATGCCCAGCCATTCAGAGGGGCCAGGGGTATGGCTTTCTGTCTGAAGGTTCCTCTTGATTCACTGCTTGTATGAGCGAGCAGCGAAGGTTCTGGTGAGATTGTGCGGATGCGCAGGCTCGCCCGAACCTTCGCTGCTTGCATAGGCGATAAGTACCAAAATCGCTTGACGGGGCCCAATTAATCTCTATATATAAAGATTACCGGTATATGAATCTGATGTTGGGTTTACCGGTATATGAATCTGATGTTGGGTTCTGTTGTAGATGGGCGTTTCCAACCCTCGGGATGATCATACTGAGCGGAACCGAGGCTATGTTGAGGTTCCGCTCAGCACAGTCATCCCGAGGGTTGGAAATGCCCATTTACATCCGAAACCCATATCAGGTTCGTTTTCTTGCACAACATCACAGAATATTTAACATTTTATTTTTCGTACATTGTACTTATGTAGTTTGCCATGTTAAGGACAGAATTTCTATCCCAGGCTAAACCATGGATTTCCTTATCTGGTGTGAATCAGTTGTTCTTTCTTTTTTCTACACACAGTGTTCCCTGGTAAGGTAACAGACCACCTTTGGGACTGTTCAAAAGTGCTCTTAAAGACCACTTTTGAACTGTCCCAAAGCTGGTCTTAATATAGATATTTTACTGTATGAACTTGTGGGGCGATTGTAACAACTTCCCACAACATGTTTTTATCACGAAATAAGAAAAATTATCATTTAGTACCAGAAACCCCAAAACGGGGTATTTGGCAAACAGTTCAGGCAGAATGCAGCTCTGATCAGGGCCAACACTGCAAAAAGTTCAGCCATTTTCCTAATTAATTTTGAAAAAAACACAACCTGACACCCCTAAATTTTGAAATGGACTCCTGCTATATATAAGGAGGGA
Organism: Lucinisca nassula; assembly: GCA_963580285.1. Classification (NCBI taxonomy): domain Eukaryota; kingdom Metazoa; phylum Mollusca; class Bivalvia; order Lucinida; family Lucinidae; genus Lucinisca; species Lucinisca nassula. The sequence continues at coordinate 76,692,576 of OY757014.1, forward strand.
GATTCTATTTGGTACAAAAAGGGTTAAATATCCTTGTTATGCCTGCTTATTATGAAGTCTAGAGATAAGTACTGAAAAGCTGGTTTTGCTCCTGCCCATTGGGGCTTGAAGAAATAGACTGGGCTGTATGGTGCTTCTGCGCAGAGCTGCAACCGACTGAACATGAGTGCTGGTAAACAGCTTAGAATAAGCCTGTCCAGGAAAAGTGGTGCAAGTCAGACTGCTCTTTCAACCCTAGCAGTCTCTTTGGATGGTTGGGCTTGAGATGTCATTTCATCTCAATGTCAGGTAGAAGTCCCACAAAATTGGAAGCAATATCTCCAATATGACCGTAATAGTGTTGAATGGGGTGTATAACCTCTACACAACCAAACAAACCAACTGAAAAGCTGGGTCCAGCAACATTCTTTCATGGTTAATATTTTTAGCAGGCATTTTCTTTCTACTGATTTAAGGGTATTTGACAGTTACTGGTGAAAGATTACGCACTGTAATTATTACTCTCATAGAAGGTCTAGAAGTTTGATTAGATTAACTGACTTGTCAGACGGAGTTGCTTTCTGTGACAAACAGGGAATCAAGTGAAGGGATATATGGTGATTCCAGATTAAAAAAGCCTAAACTTAACCATTTTTGATGACATCAATTGTACCATTGTCCATATTTACCGTATGTATTCTGACAGACAGACCTAAGCAAACAGTGTAAACCCAGATGAGATGCCACAGCGTTGTGTAGTAAATTGTACTCATTCATATGTTAGAACAAGTATGGTAAGGAGTTTAGATGTCCGAATATTTAGGATAAATACTTCAGGCGGACACAATTAATCAGATAATCTATTAATTGATTGATAATTTCCACTAAAATGATTATTGTTACAAATTTGATAGTAATTGGTTATTTGATAAGTATGATTTACCACCAAGTGCTTTGTCTAAAATAGCTGGGCGAGTGGCAAACAGTGCACACCCTGATGAGACACTGTTTGTGGTCATTCCTGTGTTTTCATAATACAGTAATTTCAGTAATGTATAATACATGTATATGGTAAGAGTCAAAGCCAGAAAGATAAAATTGTGATAAAATCTTCAGTGATTACTAAATCGATTATCGATCACAATGACAGGACTGATAATCGATTATCATTTCAGCTCTGCATAACGCAAACACGCCTATACAAATACATTACAACCTTTATCGCCGAAAATATGAAAATTTTATGATGAAGAATCGTGATATTTTTCTTATTTCTGTTCAAAATATAGATTGTGGGCACTCGTAAGAACCGCCTCATTGAGGTGGTTCTAACGAGTACCCACAATCTATATTTTAGAGCAGAAATAAGAAAAATAAGGTATACCCCCGGAAACCCCAGTTTTACTATATAAAAGTGGGGTTCAAGGGGGTCAAAATTATATAGGCTTGTTTTTGTGATGATTAGCCAGCCCTATAAATATGGTAGTTTTCCTATTTCAGCGTAATGATATTGCTATGGCTATCACAAAGTATGATCAGTTTGACTTCCTGATTGACATCGTTCCACGAGAAGAACTTAAACCAGCTAAACGACAGGTAATACTGTACACCATAATCTCATTACCATTTTTGTACTGAATGGATTTGTTTGTTTATATTGGAGTTTAACGGCCCAGTCAACACTATTTTAGGCCATTTTTGAGCCGGTCATCCACACTTTTTCCTTGGCAGGCTTAACGTAAGCCGTTAACCAGTACAGTGCACATTCTTTCGCCAGAAACTGACGACTGTCCTCCTTGAATAAGCGGAAGGGAGAGAATGACAGTAGAAAAGATTTCATGATTAATCTCCATGAAAGAATCCTGCCGACCCCGGCAGGTATCGAACCCACGTCCTGATCACCAGTCAGACGAGCATCCGACTGAGCTACCGAGGTCGGCTTTGTACTGAATAGAATCTTCAGTTTCGAAATTTAGGGGTTCAGGTAAATTAAATGTTAATTTTAGCAATTTATTGGCTGCAAACAGTGAAGGCCCTGATCAGACACCATGTTTTACAGCATCTGATCTGGGCCTTCACTGTCAGCCAATGTCCTGTTCAGGGATTTCCCACATAAAATGGGTAAGTACAAGAATGCATTATATCCCGACCGAAATAAAAATTACATAGAAAAATGGCCACAGAAGGCCATTTTTCTATGTAATCTTTATTTAGGATCCATCTTTAAACCATGTTACATCCAGAACCATGTTATAATGAACTGTATGTGTTATAAATAGAGCATCTTACACAAGTGGTCATTTCATACAAAATTTTTTAAATGAGCCTTTGGCGATGAAATGACTGGGTGTAAGATTCTGTTTATCATATGACTGTTTTAAATTTGATTTTATCGCTTTAAAATTTGACAATTTTTTTCCACAAAAAAGCATGGTTGACGTGCACGTCGTCATGATTTTAATACCGCCAAAGTGTTATTGCATGTGTGGTCAAACGATTTTAATTACACGTCATTGTCCACTGCTTATAAACGACGACATATGATAAATAGAGGATCTTACACAAGTGGTCATTTCATATGAAATATATGAAACAAGCCTCCAGGGAGTTTTCCTAAATTTCGTATGAAATGGCCACATGTGTAAGATTCTGTTTATCAGATAACGATTTTAAATCAGATTCTATTGCCAAAGAACTTCAAAAGAATAGAAAACAGGATTGTCACAGACCATGTGATGACATTACATATCAGTAACCCTGTGTCATTACACATGTTGTCATATGATTTTAATGACAAGATCTTATCCACTTAATCATCGTTAAACATGAAATCATCATCATCTTATCCACTAAATACCTTAAAAATCCTAAAAATCTGCACGCCTTGAGGGCCTGCTGTAATTCTTCTAAAATTTTAACAAATTTGTTGCACAATCCAGCAAGGAGTCCAAAAGTGCATACAGAAAAGCAAACAGTGAAGATCCTGATCAGACTGCTCCTTCAGGAGCAGTCTGATCTGGATCTTCACTGTTTGCTAAGGCCTGTCTGTTCCCACACTTTGGATCATTGAAGTAACATCAAAAGTATATGATAAAGTGGTTTATGTGTAGAGTAAAATTTCGCTATTAAGACCACCTAAAACTAATACTAAATCTGCTTTTAAAAGTTAATTGAGAAGGTTTCAGCTATGCTTTCTTTATGTTTTCTACGCACAGTGTCTCCTAATGAGAGACTACCTTTGGGACTGTTCAAAAGTGATCTTAAAGACCACTTTTGAACAGTCCCAAAGGTGGTCTTAATATAGGAATTTTACTGTATTTGTGTTAAATAATCAGGATGAAGTGCGGACCTCGGTGTTACCAGATCAGATACAGTACTACCTACAGCTGGCCCAGCAGCAAGCTCAGCAGACCGCCGCCACTGCCCAGACACAGGCCACCACACAGATTACAAATACAGCCGTACCACAACAGGCGACACAAATACAGCTCCCAGGTATGTTTCAGTTACACTGTCTGAACTCCCTTATATTTATCTCTGACCCAACTATTTCTCTTAGATTCATAAAAGTAAATCCAGATTTCAGTATACATGTACATGTATTTGACTGTTTCTCACAGATACTTTCAATTTTTGGGTGTCTGTCTTCGGACATTGCAGGAAGTTAAATCGCATCAGGCGTTTTGTTTGTTTTGCTGGATAGTGGGCACTCACAGGTGAATCTGCTTTATGCACATAGTTTGTAGTTTTTGGTATGTCTGTCTGTCAGTCTGTTTGTCTGTCCGCAAAAACCTTAACATTGGGCATAACTTTTGAATGGTAAGTGATAGGGCTTTCATATTTCACACATGCATTCTTTTTTACAAGACCTTGACATTTGTCCTTCTTTTTAAAAACTTTTAACATTGACCATTATATTTCACATGCGCTGTCCGGGGGCATCAGTGTTTCACAAACACATCTAGTCCTATGTAAATGTGAGTGGGTGAGTGTTTGAGTTTTACGTCCCACCAACAGCTAAGGTCATACGGAGACGGGTCCTCGGTTTAAAGACTCATCCGAAAGTCTGGAGAAGCCCGGGATCGATCCTGCGATCCCTGGTTTACAAGGCGAGAAGCCTAACCACTACTCCACGGAGGCTTCTCTTATGTAAATGTCAGAAATATTGTCAGAGTGATGATTCAACATTTTACTTACAGCTGGTCAGGTACTCCAACAACCCTTCCAGATACAGACTCCTGCAGCAACGACAGCCGCTGTGAGTATATTTCATAGGGTTTTAATGGCTTCAGATAAGGAGGAGTAGTAAGGATATTTAACCCTTTTTATACCAAATGGAATCTTCCTCCTCATATAAAGGAGTCCATTTCAAAATTTAGGGGTGCCAGGTTGTGTATTGGGAAAATGGCTTAACTTTTTGCAAACACTGTAGGCCCTGATCTGACGCCGCGTTCTGCGGCATCTGATCTTGGCCTGCACTGTTTGCCAAGGTACCCCTTCGGGGGTTTCTGGTACTAAATGGGTTACGGTATTATTTTCCTTATTTCTTATTAGAATTATACATTGTGGGTACTTGTATTGCCTTGATGAGACAGTTCTAACAAGTGCCCTCAACATACAGTCGTACTTCAATGGCTAGAACACCTTTGGGGCTATAAAATTTGTTTAAGACTGGTAGTTCGAGCCACTGAGGAATGATTTTAGAGCCAGGTCAGGAGGCATAATATGGACATCTTTTCAATTTTCTTCAAGATAAATGTTTGTTGTGTTTACTCATTAAATCGCATCATAGATGCAACTCTAATGTGTACATATAACATACATTTTCATTGAGAACACATAACATACATTTTCACTGAGTACACACAACAAGCATTTTCATTGAGTATACACAACATATCAGCCCCTGCCCATCGTAGCTTGAAGAAATAGATGGGCTGCATAATGCTTCCACGCAGAGCTGAGTCGGAGCATCCATGCTTATAAATCCTATTGGTTTCATTGGGCGACAGGGCTTGAGATGTCATTTCATCTCAAGGCCGGGTAAAAGTCCCACAAAATTGGAAGCAATGTCTCCAAAATGACCTATACAGTGTTGACGGTGACGTTAAACCTCAAATCAAACAAACAAACAAACACACAACATACATTTTCATTGAGTACACACAACATGCATTTTCATCGAGTACACACAACAAACATTTTCATTGAGTACACACAACATACATTTTCATTGAGTACACACAACATACATTTTCATTGAGTACACACAACATACATTTTCATTGAGTACACACAACATACATTTTCATTGAGTACACCCAACAAACATTTTCATTGAGTACACACAACAAACATTTTCATTCATACCTGCCAACTTTCACCCATTAGGAGTGAGTTTCACGATTTTTCAATGCATTTTGACCTCATGATCGTGTTGCCAAAATAAGGCAAAAATCATGATTTTTCCACCTTCTCACGCTTGGTATTTTTATCAGCCATATTGTTTGTGGATAGGCATTTTGAATATCTTGGATTTCTTCACTATCTATTTTGGAGTTGGAAAAACCCTGAGTCTATTTTTAGCTGTATTGACTATTTTGAACCCAATGATAGATTACCCTGTACCCACAAACAAATGCAAGTTGCCAACAGTTTTCTATCTGTATGAGCATGAACAGAAATGCCCTTTGCTGATCTTTTCATGTAAGTATGTTTGAACAATTATCTAATCTCTCCCAGATGTAAGGAAAGTAAATATTAACCTAGGAATGAGCTAGGTCACGTATTTTGGTGACTACGAAAATCGTAGTTTTTATCTCTCAAACTGAGAATTGTATTATTATTTGGTAATGAGTGTTCTAACACTTCAGAAACAATTGTTTTGCAAAATAAAGGCTGTTAAAGTCAGACATTAAGCACTCCTTGCAATTGCATGAACACTGTTTCTGAGTAAAAGAACCTAATTTCAGACAGATCATGTATTCAGACAATCTTTAGTTATTGCAAATATTGAAGCTTAAGTATTATACCAGTGATTTATTAGATAATACATAAAATGTAAACATGCAATTTTCTGATTGTACTAGTGGACTGGAGTGTGTCTACTAGTTTGAAAAAAAATCTCCCCCATGGAAATTTTGGGGAAAATACTCACTGCGCTTTATTCCATCGAAAAATGCCGTGACACGCAGAATCTCCCCCATGGAAAATTTGAAAAGTTGGCAGGTATGTTTTCATTGGGTACACACAACATACATTTTCATTGAGTACACACAACAAACATTTTCATTGAGTACACACAACAAACAGTTTAAAGATCAAATAAGACAATTATCCCAAATATATTTATATCTGCAGTTAAGGAATTTTTGTCCTAGGAACTCAAACAGGGGTTCAAAACAGCCATGGTAAATGAACCATCAGTGTTTGAGCCATCAGAGTTTCCCTGTAAATGTTTTTGTGGAAACATAAGAAAAATATTCCCCAAATTACTTTCGTTACTTTTCTTTATCTGGAGCCATACATGATTTTTTTTTGTGGTAAACAGATGAAACTTGAAATGCGGTTATGATCCTGGTGGTCAGGCATTTTTTTGTGTGTAGACGATGTATTAAAACTCGTGATATAGACAGCCTTGGTAGATCAGTAGGATATGCTTCTGACTGGTGATCAGGAGGTCTTGGGTGTGATGCCTGCGTCCAGTAACATTCTTACAGGCCTCTGTGGCCTATTGGATAAGAGAGCTGACTCTTAATCACTAGGTCTCTCACCACTGTGGTTTGGGCCTGGCTTGGGTCATACATGTATGTGAGACGCCAAGTTCTTCAACAGAAGATCAGTTGGTTTTTCTGGTTTTGACCACCTCTGATTGACAATTGGCTCGATATAGAAGTGAAATAATCTTGAAAGGGCTGTAAAACCAAAAAAAAAAAAATCAACTTTCTTTCATGGAGATTGATTAGGAATTATTGTCTGTGATCATAATTTCTCTTCTGATTCAAATGGGTAGTTGTCAGTTTTGTTGAGAGAATGTGTATTGTTAACCGTTTAGATGTAACTCTGCCCAGGAAAGGTTCGGTGATGTTTACTGACTGGCTGAACATGATTTTAATCTTCTTGACTGGGCTGTTAAACTCCTAAACAAAACAAGGTAAAATAGGCATCAGTGCTGATAGTTTATGTCTGTTTTTACCTTAAGCTTTATATATCACCCATAAGTATAATTATGTGACACCTATGACTGTGAGATATTTATTGCATGCTGGTCTTTCAAGAATTTGTTATATTTTCTAATAGAACAAACATTTTGCTCCTCTTAACTATAATAATATTTATCACTTCCTTTTAACCCATATTGTACTGGAAACCCCAAAACAGGTACCCTGACAAACAGTGCAGGCCCAGATCAGATGCCACAAAATGAGGCATCTGATTAGGGCCTCCACTGTTTGCTAAAAGTTCAGTCATTTTCCAAACAAATTTTGATGAAAACACAACCTGACACCCCTTAATTTTGAAATGGACTTCTGCTTTTTATATGGAGGCGGATTCCTTTGATACAAAAAGGGTTAATAGAGAAAAACAGACCACTAGTTACGTAACATTACTGAAGGGTAACATGATCACAAGAAACTCTTGTTATCTACATATGTGACCAGGCCCCGAGGTTATAAAACATTTTTCATGCTCAACTCTGCTGAGCATGAAATTTATTATGCTCCTAACTATTAAAATACAAACAAATCAGGCAATTTTCCTGCTCAGGCCAGCACAGAATGTCTTATTTCCTGCTCATAATTTTTAAATGCCAACATAAGACTGTTGGCAATTTAAAATTTGTGTGCAGGATTAATTTCATGCTCAAGTGAGTTGAGCATGAAAAAAGATTTATAACCTCAGGGGCAGGCCAGAAATAAAGCAGCCTGCTCAGCTAAGCCTAGAAATTGTTGATGTGGAAACTATTAAAAGTTATTGTACAAGTACTATCTAAGCAGTGCTCAAGCTGAGCTATTGTGATCACCCTTTGTCTGGCTTCCGTTGTGCGTCATCAACAATTCACTTAAATGACATTTCTAAACCCGTGAATGGATTTCAGAATACGTCCACAGAAATGTTCGTTGGGTGACCCTCTACCAAAATTGCTAAAATGGGTCTGCTCCGCTTAACAAAATGGCCACCAGAGCTAAAAATAGAAAAACCTTTAAATGACATCTCCTAGCCCTTTGACCTGGTTTCAAAATAGTTTCACAGAAATGTTCCTTGGATGACCCTCTACTAAAATTGCTAAAATGGTTCTGCTCCGCTGAACAAAATGGCCACCAGAACTAAAAATAGAAAAACCTTTAAACGACATCACCCAGCCCTTTGGCCCGATTTCAAAATAATTTCACAGAAATGTTCTTTTGATGACCCTGTACCAAAATTCAAAATAATTTCACAGAAATGTTCCTTGGATGACCATCTACCAAAATTGCTAAAATGGTTCCGCTCCGCTTAACAAAATGGCCACCAGAGCTAAAAATAGAAAAACCTCTAAATGACATCTCCTCCTAGCCCTTTGACCCGATTTCAAAATAGTTTCACAGAAATTTTCCTTGGATGACCCTCTACTAAAATTGCTAAAATGGTTCCGCTCCACTGAACAAAATGGCCACCAGAGCTAAAAATAGAAAAAACCTTTAAACTACATCTCCTCCTAGCCCTTTGGCCCGATTTCAAATTTATAATTTCACAGAAATGTTCCTTGGATGACCCTCTACCAAAATTGCAAAAATGGTTCCCCTCTGCTGAACAAAATGGCCGCCAGAGCTAAAAACATCTCCTTCTAGCCCTTTGGCCCGATTTCAAAATAATTTCTCAGAAATGTTCCTTGGATGACCCTCTACCAAAATTGTTTAAATGGTTCAGCTCCGCTGAACAAAATGGCCACCAGAGCTAAAAATAGAAAAATTCTTTAAACGGCATCTCCTTCTAGCCCTTTGGCCCGATTTCAAAATAATTTCACAGAAATGTTTGGATGACCCTCTACCAAAATTGCTAAAATGGTTCAGCTCCGCTGAACAAAATGGCCACCAGAGCTAAAAATAGAAAAACCTTTAAACAACATCTCCTAGCCCTTTGGCTCGATTTCAAAATAATTTCACAGAAAAGTTCTTTGTTGGACCCTGTACCAAAATTGCTAAAATGGCTCTGCTTCGCTGAATAAAATAGCCACCAGAGCTTAAAATAGAAAAACCTATAAACGACATCTGCACGCCCTTTGGCCCGATTTCAAAATAATTTCATATAAATGTTCCTAAGATGACCCTCTACCAAAATTATTAAAATGGTTCCGTTCTGCTGAACAAAATGGCCACAAGAGCTAAAAATAGAAAAAAAACATTAAACGACATCTCCTCCAAGCCCTAAGGCACTATTTCAAAATAATTTCACAGAAATGTTCTTTGGTGACCCTCTACCAAAATTGCTAAAATGGTTCCGCTCCACTGAATAAAATGGCTGCCAGAGCTAAAATTATAAAAACCTGTAAACAACATCTCCTCCTAGCCATTTGGCCCAATTTCAAAATAATTACACAGAAATGTTCTTTGCGTGACCCTTTAACAAAATTGCTAAAATGGTTCTGCTCTACTGAACAAAATGGCCGCCAGAGCTAAAAATAGAAAAAAACTTTAAACGACATCTCCTCCAAACCCTTTGGCCCAATTTCAAAATTACTTCACAGAAATGTTCCTGAGGTAACCCTCTGCCAAAATTTCTCAAATGGTTTAGCGTGCCTCTGTGAGTGTCCATGCTAATAAACCCTATTGGTTTCATTGGGCACCAGGGCTTGAGATGTCATTTCATCTTAATGTCGAGAAAAAGTCCCACAAAATTGGAAGCAACGTCTCCAAAATGACCTTTACAGTGTTGATGGGGACGTTAAACCTTAAATCAAACAAAACATCTCCTAAACCACTGATCGAATTTTGACCAAACTTCACAGGAATGATCCTTAGGTGGCCCCCTTTCAAATTTGATAAAATGGTTCCGGTCTGTTGCACATCTAGGTCACAGGAGCTAAAAATAGATTTTTTTTTACTGGAAATTTTAAAAATCTTTTTCTCTGAAATCACACGGCCCAGGTCTTTGATATTTGGTATGAAGCTTCATCTAGTTGACCTCTACCAAGATTGTTCAAATAATAGCCCTAGGGCCAAAAATCCCCCGCTTTGGGGCCCTTTGGTTTTTCATAGGCTTATATAGGGAAAATATCTAAATATCTTCTTCTCTGAAACCACAAGGCCCAGGTCTTTGATATTTAGTATGAAGTTTCATCTAGTGGACCTCTACCAAGATTGTTCAACTTACAGCCCTGGGGCCAAAAATGCCCCAGCCCCGGGGGCCTATGGCATTACATAGGCTTATATAGGGAAAATCTTTAAAAATCTTCTTCTCTGAAACCAAAAGGCCCAAGTCTTTGATATTTGGTATGAAGGTTCATCTAGTGGACCTATACCAAGATTGTTCAAATTATAGCACTGGGGCCAAAAATGCTGCCGCCCCGAGGGCCTTTGGTTTTACGTAGGCTTATTTAGGGAAAATCTTTAAAAATCTTCTTCACCGAAACCACAAGGCCCAGGTCTTTGATATTTGGTTTGAAGCTTCATCTAGTGGACCTCTATCAAGATTGTTCAAATTATAGGCCTAGGGCGAAAAAAGCCCCCACCTGCACCTTGGTTTTACATTGGTTTATACATGGAAAATCTTGAAAAATCTTTTTCTCCAAAACTGCACTGCCCAGTTCTTTGAAATGTGGTGTGTAGCTTCATCTAGTGGACTTTTACCAAGATTGTTCAAATCATAGCCTTTGGGCCAAAAATGCCCCCGCCCCAGGGCCCTTAGTTTTTACATTGACTTATATAGGGAAATTTAAAAAAGTCTTTTACTCTGAAACCACAAGGCCCAGGTCTTTGATATTTGGTTTGAAGCTTCATCTAAATTGTTCAAATTATAGCCCTAGGAAACAGAGTCAAGGTAATGAAAACCTTTGAAAATCTTCTTGTCTGAAAGCAGAAGGCCAAGGTCTTTGATATTTGGTATGAAGATTCGTCTTGTGGATTTTCTACCACGATTGTCCAAATTATAGCCCTGGGGCCAAAAATGGCCCGCCCCGGGGACCCCAAGGTTTAAATAGACCTTTATAAAGAAAACCTTAAAAAATCTTCTTGTCTGAAACCAGAAGGCTCCGGTCTTTGATATTTGGAATGAAGCTTCACTTTTTAGACCACTATCAAGATTATTCATATTATAGACTGGGCCAATAAAGGCTCTCCCTGGAGCCCACTTGATACTCTATGGATCAGGTGAGCGATCCAGGGCCATTATGGCCCTCTTGTTTTTTTCAAAGAAAGTGTCGTTTTGCCTTTCTGCTTGTGGTGTTTTGATTTGGTGCTGTTGCTTCAGGTGCTTCCTTCTTTTCCTTTGATATCTTAAATGGAAGGTGTTAGTTAATTGTATTAATTCCTGGGTTCATTTGTTCAAAGTCTTGTTGGCTTGACGAGCTCATTAGTGGTCATATTGTTAACTTTTCTAGCAATTACAATAACTAAAATTTTGTTGTTGTTTTGTTGCTGAAAAAATATTAGCATATTTGACATATTGAATGACCAAAGTTTTAACAATGCATTAATTAATGACGTTGTTAGTTTTGAACAACTGGCCCCTGATCATTGCCTTACTTTCTATTTTTTCTCATGACATTTTGCCCGTATAAAGAATAAAAAAAGGAATAGTAACAGGAAGTAAAGGACCTTCTGTCCTTAATTATTCCAAGAACTAAATGATGTTGATATTTGTTATATCTTTCAGACCCCTGCTCAGCAGGTAATCACAGTGCAGCCACAACAGACCACAACCACAGCACAGCCACAGGTACAACAGGTGCAACAAGTTCAACAGGTGAGTAAGAAAATGAACTGTGTCCCACCAAATTTTTTTATGTACAGTCCATGTTCAGTGGCTACCTCATAATCTATCTGTCTTCCAATACTGTGTCCATAAAATTTGGCCATTGCCTCAGTTAATTCCTGGGTAGATACCAGTTTTGTTTGTTTGTTTGATTTAAGGTTTAACGTCCCCGTCAACTCTGTATAGGTCATTTTGCCTCCAATTTTGTAGGACTTTTACCCGACATTGAGATGAAATGACATCTCAATCCCTGCCGCCCAATGAAACAAATAGGGTTTATAAGCATGGATGGACCGACTCTCACTGCTTTGCATGTGGAGGCTTAGATCCTCTAAGCGGTTTACCAGTACTCGTTTGCGGGTAGGTTTCAGCTCTGCTTGGAAGCATCATGCAGCCCATCTATTTCTTCAAGCCCCGGTGGGCGGGGGCCAGGGTAGACACCAGTACTAAGCAATGCAGATTAAGTGTCTTGCTCAAGGACACAACACATTATGCCTGGCATGGCGCTCATAACCTGGAAACCATCATGAAAACACGCCTATATGATTCTGACATCCTCGAACCCCACTTTTATATAAGAAAACTGAGGTTTACAGGGGTAAACCATATTTTGCTTATAAATTTCTGCTCTTAAATATAGATTGTGGGTACTCGTTAGAACCGCCTGGATGAGGCGGCTCTAACGAGTACCCAAAATCTATATTTTGAGCAGAAATAAGAAAAATATCACAATTTTTCATCCTTAAATGTTTTTTTTTCGGTGATAAAGTTTACAATGTATTTGTATAGGCATGTTTTCCTAATGCCTTGATCAGGAGTCAAGTGTTTTACCACTGCACCAATGCACACCTGAGATGTCAAACACCCTTGGGACCTTGGAAATTTGTTCCAGACGAGTAGTTTGAGCCACTGAGGGTTATTCTTACCACTAGTTCAGGTGGCATAATGGAAATGATTAAGGGGGATCTTTCTGATGTTCACTGAAATATGTCGCACCCCCACCCACCAGGGCTTGGAGAAATAGATTAGGCTACACGGTGCTTCCACGCAGAGCTGATATCTACCTTTCACTTGAGTACTGGTTATCCGCTTAGAAGGTCTAAGCCCGCCCAGGCAAAGTGGTGCGAGTAGGACCGTCCATGCATAGATACCCTATTGTTTTCATTAGGCTGCAGTGCTTGGGATGTCATTTCATCTCAATATTGGGTAAAAGTTCCACAAAATTGGAAGCAACATCTCCAAAATGACCTAAACTTTGTTGACGGGGATGTTGAACCGTAATCAATCAATCACTGAGATATGGATATGTTATGGGTCATGCAACATACATTTACATGATAAAATAAGACCCAGGTTGAATGAAATATGGTAAATGAGACATCTGTGTTGGAGCCATGGAAGTTATAATGTAATTTCCCAGTGAAATCCCCATGCCCAGACCAGTGAATTTGTTGTTGAGCAATTCAACCCTTTCAGCCCTGTGGATTGGCAATAGATACCTATGCAAACAGTGTAGATCCAGATGAGATGGCTTATGCTACTGTAGTGATCCTAAGTATTGGGACAGATAGGCCCAAGCAAACAGTGCAGACCCAGATCAAACTGCTGAAGGAGCAGTCTGATCAGGACCTACACTGTTTGCCATTCCGTCGGCACCTTTTGGACTCCTTGCTGGATTGCGAAACAGATTTGTTAAACTTTTAGGAGAATTACAACAAGTCCTCAAGGTGTTCCAATTTTTAGGATTTTTTACGGTACACTGTTTGCCAGTCTGTTGGAATGCCCTGTTGATATTAATGTGTTTAGAATAAATGATGGAAGAGTCCACAATAGAAACGCAAGGGTGGAAAGGTAAGGCCTTTCTTGCTTGCACATGTACAGGACATTATTAGCTTACACAAATGAAAAAGGTTTTAACATGTTCTGAAAAGGATGAAAAAATAAACCTCCATATACACCTCCGTATTTACCCTAGCTATTCGGACATCTCAAATCCTTACCATTCTTATTCTAAAATCTGAACAAGTTCAATTTATTACCAGATGTTGTGTCTAAAATTAGCTGGATGAGTGGCAAACAGTGTAGACCCTGATGAGATGCCACATTTTGTGGCATCTCATCTGGGTTAACAAGCTTTGCTGAAGCCTGGAATACATGGTAAATACAATGATTTAGAATACAAACTTCCTTATTTCCATGAAGAACTTTTGGGTCAAAGGTCATCCATTTAGCACACAGCAAAGTTTCAGATCAGATTTTATGGCAAATGTTACTCACATTTTTTGTGCAGCAATACTATATTTGATAAGCTTGCTAGAACAATGAATGTTTTGGACACTTACGAATTTGTTAAGCTAATGAGATTTGAACAAGCAGTCCCAGGTTGGTAAGAAGCTAATACTGTCAGAATAGTTAAGGTGGTCATGGTGTATATTCCAGGTACAACAAGTACAACAGATCCAACAACCACAGGGACAGACACAGGTGTTCCAACAAGTTTTAACACCATCTGGAGAAGTTCAAAATGTACCTGTAAGTAACTGTTTGTGTTAGGTAATTGGTCATACAACCCCCACCCATAGGGGCTGGAAGATATAGAGGATATTTGATTTTTTCAGTGTAAGATCGAATTTTATTTAATCGAATGAACACCAAAACTGTTATTTTCACGAGTGGCGTAGCCACGAGTGAAAATAGCAGTTTTGGTGTTCATGAGTGAAATAAAATTTGATCTTGCACTGAAAAAATCAAATTTTCTGTTTCTTACATGCTTCAAAAGGCAATATTTAGCGTCTTTAATGGTGTCGCTCACATTCGGAGAAAATTATCTTTGTTCCTGTTCGTTTCGGGTCAATTTAGTGGTGTCCATCGTGTTTAGTGGGTATACTATTGGGTGTAAACTGAAAGTTTGCACCTGAGAAATGGCCTGGGATGGTATTATTATGAATGATTAATGAAATAATTGAGAGAGTAGTTTTCCAAAGAAGTTGCTGGCAAGTCTAACGTCAGCGACAAAAGACGTGACGTCAGCGTCATAAATGACGTCAGTAACGTCCCCGTCACACATGAAAGGGCTATGCGTCAGTTAAAACACATTTCAGTATTGTTCAGTTATCTGACAAAGATAAAATTGAAATTAGAGTTAGATTTGAAGAAAAAAGTAGTCCCAAACAGTGAAAAATAAAAAATCGTATTTTCACTGTTTGAAACAGTGAAAATATCAATTTATATTTCACTGATAAATCTCTATCATTCATTGAAAAGCATGTAAGAAATAGATGGGCTGCATGATGATTCCACGCAGAGCTGAAATCGATCCGCACACGAGTACTGGTAAACCGCTTGGAGGATCTAAGCCTGCCCAGGCAAAGCGGTGCAAGTCGGACCGTCTATGTTTATAAACCCTATTGGTTGCCTTGGGCAGCAGGGCTTGAGATGTCATTTCATCTCGAGTATCGGGTAAAAGTCCCACAAAATTGGAAGCAATGTCTCCAAAATGACCTTTTCAGTGTTGACGGGAACATTAAACCTTGAATCAAACAAACAAGGTAAGGTCATAATCAAATACAGAGCAAAGTTTTTATCAGTTAATAAGTACATGTATGCAAATGATCTAACCACCAAACTTTACTACATATATTATTAAAGCATCAACATTGTTGAGTACCAGATGCCTTCAGTGAATTCATCTTTACTGTCCCATTACATGCCAGTTAACCATTGTAAAATGTTGTCTGTTTATGTTCTCTGCTGCATCGTCTTGCAAACGTCCAATAGATATTTTTGCAGACAGACAAACAGTGTGGACTCTTATCAGACACAGACTGTTTGCAACATTGACTTCTAAGGTATCCAGCAGACAAGAAAGCAGATGACAATTGTTTTGTTTGAAGTCTTGAGGTTTAAAATTGTGAGATTCCTCAGTTGTTATTGCAAAAAAGTACTGCAGCATTTATTTATTATTTAACCTTTACCACTCTCTAGGCTAATTCAGCAGACGACAAATTGTTGATATTTTTCTTATTTTTCCTAGAAAACAGGACTTGACATCTCATGCAAATTGTCTCCAAAGGAGACAGTTTGCATGAGATGTCAAATCCTGCTTTCTGGGAACAATATAAAAATATTTCAAAATGTCGTCTGCTTGTCTCCATAGGAGGCAATTTGCATGAGATGTTAAATCCTGTTTTCTGGGAGTAATAGAAAAATATTTCAAAATGCCGTCAGCTTGTCTCCATAGGAGATAATTTGCCTGAGATGTCAAATCCTGTTTTCTGGGAATAATAAAAAAATATTTCAAAATGTTGTCTGCTTGTCCCCATAGGAGGCAATTTGCCTGAGATGTCAAATCCTGTTTTCTGGGAGTAATAGAAAAATATTTCAAAATGTTGTCTGCTTGTCCCCAAAGGAGGCAATTTGCCTGAGATGTCAAATCCTGTTTTCTGGGAGTAATAGAAAAATATTTCAAAATGTCGTCTGCTTGTCTCCATAGGAGGCAATTTGCATGAGATGTTAAATCCTGTTTTCTGGGAGTAATAGAAAAATATTTCAAAATGTCGTCAGCTTGTCTCCATAGGAGATAATTTGCCTGAGATGTCAAATCCTGTTTTCTGGGAATAATAAAAAAATATTTCAAAATGTTGTCTGTTTGTCCCCATAGGAGGCAATTTGCCTGAGATGTCTAATCCTGTTTTCTGGGAGTAATAGAAAAATATTTCAAAATGTTGTCTGCTTGTCCCCAAAGGAGGCAATTTGCCTGAGATGTCAAATCCTGTTTTCTGGGAGTAATAGAAAAATATTTCAAAATGTTGTCTGCTTGTCCCCAAAGGAGGCAATTTGCCTGAGATGTCAAATCCTGTTTTCTGGGAGTAATAGAAAAATATTTCAAAATGTTGTCTGCTTGTCCCCAAAGGAGGCAATTTGCCTGAGATGTCAAATCCTGTTTTCTGGGAATAATAAAAAAAATATTTCAAAATGTTGTCTGCTTGTCCCCAAAGGAGGCAATTTGCATGAGATGTTAAATCCTGTTTTCTGGGAGTAATAAAAAAATATTTCAAAATGTTGTCTGCTTGTCCCCATAGGAGGCAATTTGCCTGAGATGTCAAATCCTGTTTTCTGGGAGTAATAGAAAAATATTTCAAAATGTTGTCTGCTTGTCTCCATAGGAGGCAATTTGCCTGAGATGTCAAATCCTGTTTTCTGGGAGTAATAGAAAAATATTTCAAAATGTTGTCTGCTTGTCCCCATAGAAGATAATTTGCATGAGATGTTAAATCCTGCTTTCTGGGAGTAATAGAAAAATATTTCAAAATGTTGTCTGCTTGTCTCCATAGGAGGCAATTTGCATGAGATGTTAAATCCTGTTTTCTGGGAGTAATAGAAAAATATTTCAAAATGTCGTCTGCTTGTCTCCATAGGAGGCAATTTGCATGAGATGTTAAATCCTGTTTTCTGGGAGTAATAGAAAAATATTTCAAAATGTCGTCCTCTTGCTAAAAAATTTCCAGCATGGAGAGCATTAAACTTCAAGCTTCAGTGGCTTTAAAACCTATGAAACCATGAAATTTTGTTTCAGATAGGGGTAGTTTGAACCACTGAGGGTTCACCATAATGCTATTTCACGCCAAGAAAAACTACATCTGAAAATGTCGTCTGCTTATGTCGTCTGCTGATTTTTTGTTTTGCAAACTTTTTATAAATATTTTTGCATATAGGCAAACAGTGTGGGCCCAGATCAGACTGCTCCTACAGGAGCAGTCGGATCTGGGTCTACACTGTTTGCAAAAAAAACAAAAACTTTTAAGGTAACATGCAGATGGCAAAGCAGACAACAATAGTTGTGATTGGCATTTTATGAGTTAAGACTATCTTTTTGATAGCCATATGAGTATGTTATGTTCTTATTCATTGTAATGATTGCGCTTGACATACCTTTTCAAGATAAAATTAGAAAAACATCACTAAATAACACTAAATATATGTCTATCTGGAGCCATAGGAAGAATTCTCTAGGAATTGCAACACAAGTTTGAATTAGCCATGGTAAATGAGCTATCTATGTTCAAGTTATCAGAGTTTCACTCTATGTGAAGCTTACAAAACATGTCATTTCATGAAATCATGCAGATAACATAACACATAATATTATTAACAAATTGATCCACATGTAGGCTTTCTTGCTCAACAGTGAGTCTGAAATACCAGTATTTTTAAGCAAACAATGTAGACCCTGATCAGATGCCTGTGTCCCAGACATGAACCAAGTCAGTGTTTTACAACAAGCCTTCTTTTACACAGCACTCTGATGTCACAACAAGGCTAGCGCAGCTTTAAATAACCATTACATTCATTTCCTACAAACCAGTGACAGTCACATGGACAGCAATGATTAAAAACTAATGTGCTTTGTAACTGTAGGCTGATTGTTTGTCTTGGGAAACCTTGTGAGAAAATGTAACATAGCATTCACAACTAGTGAAAACTTATATCAGCCAACAATTTTCCCAGTCTAGTCATAGTCTTCCCTGTGGCATGTGATCTTAGGCAGAAATATGCAGACAGAGAAGATTTTAACTTGCCTCAACTCTCTGCGAACCTGTTTATAACACAGATCATTTTAACTTGGTGGGTCATCAGAATCAGAATTGTTTTTGGTCATTTCGATAACACACACGTGCGACATAGTGCTTTTTCACACCTTCAAAATGGCCACTTCTCTGATGAAAATCCATGATATTTTTCTTATTTATACAGCACAAATAGGTTGTGGGTGCTCGTTTGAACCGCCTAATAGAGACGATTCTTTCGAGTACCCACAACCTATGTTTTGGAGCAGAAATAAGAAAAATAATATATACCCCTGTAAACCCCAGTTTCCCCTATACAAAGTGGAGTTTAGGGGTGTTCATTTCACAGAACGGTTAACATGATGTGACACGTCAATTGACATTCATTCACCAGGATGTAACATCATGGTTTGAATTTGGATCCCAAAAATGTGTTGATTATTGGAAATGGTCATTTTTACAGAGTTTTGTTTGGATATAAAACAGTTGTTTAACTAAAACAGTTTTGGCTTTTAGGACCAACAGTAGTGTTACTGCTTACAAAGAGGTTGTGTTATATATGTGTATTAAGGGGAATGGGAACACCTTTAGGGGAGGCAACTCCTGCAAAAATATTTTTTGCTCCCATATCAGTTGGGGTCAACTCTTAAGGAAAGAATTTGCTCCTTAGGAGCAAATTCTTTCCTCTAAGAGTAGACCCCTTTTTCAGTGGGGCAGGGCTTATAGAACAGGAAGTCCCCAAAGTTGCCTCCCTTTGAAAAATGGCAGAAAAATCTGCCAGGTGTTCCAATTCCCCTTTAAGATTGCAGTGACACATTCTGTATTGATACGATCTTGTACATTTCTCTTTTAGATCCAGTTGACACCTGCCCAGTTACAGGCAATACAGATGCAGTTGCAGGGTAAAGGGAACAGCCAGCCAATCATCATCCAGACCCCATCAACACAGGCCCAAACAGTTACACAAGCTGATCAGAACAACGCATTCACAAATCAGGTAATGTTTTTTGCTTATTCAATGAAATTCTGTACTAAGACCAGCTAAAATTAAAACTAAATTTTCTTTAAAAAAACGCCTTTAAAAGGTTGCAGTTTTACTTTCTTTGTTTTCTATACTAAATGTCCTCAAGTAAGAGACCACCTTTGGGACTATACAAAAATGATTTCGAAGGCTACTTTTGAACAATCCTAAGGATGTCTCAATCTAGGAATTCCACTCTACTTAAATAACTTTTGTCCTGCTTAATCCAAATATATTTAGACTGATAGGATACCATACTTTTGCAGCTTACACAAATTGCCATTTATACAGCATACTCCTTGACTGATGGTCAGAAATGGGTTCAGCTAATTGAATTATTCAGCAGGATAACAGTTAACTGAAGCTACGGGAAGAATTCCTTAGGAACTGAAGAATGACATCACGAAAACAGGCCTATATAATTCTGACCCCCTTGAACCCCACTTTTATATAGTAAAACTGGGGTTTACATGGCTTAACCTTATTTTTCTTATAACTGCTATAAAATATAGTTTGTGGGTACCCGTGAACCACCTTGATGAGGTGGTTCTAACGGGTACCAACAGTTTTTATTTTGAGCAGAAATAAGAAATACATGTATAGCACAATTTTTCATCTTAAAAGTTTTGATTTTTCAGCGGTAAATTTAAATTGAATTGGTATAAGCATGAATGGAGTTCTAATCAGCCATGGTAAAAAAGTCCTAAGTGCTCAAACCATTGTAGTTCTACTGTAGTCACTGATAAATAAAGAAAAAAAACGTGCATTATGATAACAAACCTGTTTATTGTATCATTGTGCATTCTTTCATATCTCCAAAACGGTTATTTTTCTGATAAAATAAGTTCTATTATTCTTATTTATATTCCAAACATAGGTTGTGGTTGCTCATTAGAACTGCCTCATTGAGGCGGTTCTAATGAGCACCAACAACCTATGTCTTGGAGCAGAAATAGGAAAAATAATAATTTCCCCTGTAAACCCCAGTTTTCTCAATATAAACTGGGGTTTAGAGGGGTGTTCATTACACAGATGTATTAACATGAAGGTGATGTCTCTCTTCTTTATTTTTCAGTCAGTTTTCCAAGTACAGCAACTAGCAGGATCAGGACAGCAAGTTTTTATACAAGAAAGTGAAGAACCTGATCAGAGCTGATAAAAATACTCTTAAACTTAACAACAGACTAATTTATGTGTATATGAATTGATCTAAGGTCCTGCAGAAGTTTGTATCAGGTCATTTGCAATTTGCTGACAGAAGCGGCAAGATCAGTATGTGTACCTTCACAGTCTTTAGAACAGACTTAATTACACCACAACCTCTTAACCCATTCAGTACCGGAAACCCCTAAAGGGGTACCTTGGCAAACAGTGCAGGCCCAGATCAGACGCCGCAGAATGCGGCGTCTGATCAGGGCCTACACTGTTTGCAAAAAGTTAAGTCATTTCCCGAATAACTTTTGAAGAAAACACAACCTGACACCCCTAAATTTTGAAATGGACTCATGATATATATAAGGAGGAAGATTCCATTTGGTACAAAAAGGGTTAATAACACTATTGTTGGGATCCCAATCAGAAACAGTGTTAGTTAAACAACCATATTGTTTTGTTTGGTTGATTTGAGGTTTAATGTCCCCATCAACACTACATAGGTGATTTTGGAGACGTTGCTTCCAACTGTATGGGAATTTTACCCGACATTGAGATGAAATTCTCAATCCCTGCCACCCAGTGAAACCAATATGGTTTTATATGCATGTATGGGCCGATTCGCACCACTTTGCCTGGGCAGGCTTAGACCTTCTGAGCGGTTTACCAGTACTCAGATGTGGTTGGTTTCAGCTCTGCGTGGAAACATCATGCAGCCCAGTCTATTTCTCCAAGCCCCAATGGGCAGGACCAAACAACCATATTGGAATGTCCTAACAAAAATACATAGATCACATAGAGAAATGACCATTTATGGTAATTTTTCTATGTAATCTGTATATTTTTGGGATCTGTCTTTAACCCTTATCTTGCTGTTCACGACAACCCCTATCTTTGCAAACAGTGTAGATCCAGATCAGATGGCTTCTGAAGAAGCCATCTGATCAGGATCTACACTGTTTGGCATTCAGTTTATGAATTTGTAGCAATAAATTACATCAAGTAATTTGATTGGTTGATAGACAGAAATGGGTGTGGCTTAAATGAATATTCAGCAAGAGAAGGGTTAAACACTATTATATCCAAAACCTGTTGTAATGAATAGTGTTACACTATTCATTAATTGCCCTTGTGTGAGGGTAATATGACTATTTGTTCAGTCGAGCAGGTACTATAGGCAATATTACCTGTTGTGAGGGAAATATGACGATTTGTTCACCCATCCTCAACGGTGAACAAATCGTCATATTCCCCTCACACAAGGGTAACAAATGATTTATTATACCGAATTCTGACTTCCAGAGATTCTTTTAGAGAATGCACTTGTACTTTTGAGCAGTGACGTCAGAGGGGAATATTGCAGGGGAATATGATAATTTATTGCCCTGCGCATGACTTCTAGAAATTCTTCCAGTGAATGCACTTTTCCTTTTTAGCAGTGGTGTCACAGCGGAATATTGCATAGGAATATGATAATATATGGCCGTGCACGTGGCATGGTCTCAACCAATCAGAACTCAAGAATATTAATGTGGTATATTAAAGATGTTTATGTGTACTTGCAAACAGTTTTAAATTTATGCTGTTGTATAGAGAATCTGTTACACCAGGCTTACTGCAATATCTAGCTTCAACATCTTGGATTTAGGTGTTCAAAGCATCGGTAAAAGCTTATTATAACTGTTACCGTAGTACTTGACAAAGCATTTAAAACCATAATTGCTCTAGTACTGCTCCAGAGGGGAACATAAACTTGGATGGAATTCTTGTGTGAAGAGA
Organism: Lucinisca nassula; assembly: GCA_963580285.1. Lineage (NCBI taxonomy): Eukaryota > Metazoa > Mollusca > Bivalvia > Lucinida > Lucinidae > Lucinisca > Lucinisca nassula. The sequence continues at coordinate 76,715,025 of OY757014.1, forward strand.
AAAACAGGATTTACAAAGGTATAGCTGTTGTAATGAACAGGCACCTGCTCGTAAAGTTCTGCATGCTGGGTATTTTTTTCAGTAAACAACATTTTGGAACAACTTCCTTGTTTTTCCAGAAAACAGGATTTGACATTTCATGCAAATAGTCTCCTACCTGTTTCTGGTAAAAATATTCTTATTTTTCCCAGAAATCATGATTTGAAATTACTTTCCAAGAAAACAGGATTTGACATTTCATGGAAATTGTCTCCTACAATTTGCATGAGATGTCAGTTCCTGTTTTCCGGGAAAAATAAGAAAAATATAAACTATTTGTCCTCTGTTGAATTAGCCCAGAGAGTGGTAAAGGTTAAATAAATTGTGGGTACTCATAAGAACGGCCTCGTTACAAGCAGCTACATTAATGGGTATGTTTGAGGCAAACACATCAGGAAAACATGCCTATATAATTTTGACCCACTGGAACCCCACTTTTATATAGTGAAACTGAGGTTTACAGGGGTAAACCTTATTTTTCTTATTTCTGCTCTAAAATATAGATTGCAGGTACTCATTAGAACTGCCACGATGAGGTGGTTCTAATGAGAACCCACATAAAATATAGATTGTGGGTACTCATTAGAACCGCCTCGATGAGGCGGTTCTAACGAGTACCCACAATCTATATTTTGAGCAGAAATAAGAAAAATATCACAATTTTTCATCTTAAAATTTTCATTTTTTCGGCGATAAAGGTTACACTGTATTGGTATAGGCATGTTTTCGTAATGAATCTTTTGGGTGTCTTATCCTAATGAAGCCCTTCAGCAGTTCCAGTGACTGAGCTGAGAGTTGACTGGTGATCACAGCAACATTCTTTCTTGGCGATTTTTCATAAAATATTTTCTCTGGTCATTCCCTCCCTTATGCTGATTAACCCTTTTTGTACCAAATGGAATCTTCCTCCTTATATATAGCATGAGTCCATTTCAAAATTTAGGGTTGTCAGGTTGTGTTTTCTTCAAAATTGATTTGGAAAATGGCTTTACTTTTTGCAAACCGTGTAGGCCCTGATCAGACGCGGCATTCTGCGGCGTCTGATCTGGGCCTGCACTGTTTTCCAAGGTACCCCCTTTAGGGGTTTCCGGTACTGAATGGGTTAAAGAGGGGCAGTTTGAGTTTCTGGCAAAAGAATGCAGTGTACTGGCTAACCAATGACACTTATGTATAAGCCTGCCAAGGAAAAGGCCTGGGTAGGATTGTACCTAAAATAGTGATGAGGAGGCATTTAAACCCAAAAATGGGCAATTAACGCATATATGCCTAGCATCCCATTTGTGGTACATTGGCAAACAGCGTAGACTTGGATCAGACACTACAGAATGTGGCATTTGATCTGAGTCTATACCATTTGCTGAAAGTATGAACATTTTTGTAAAACTTAACAAAAATAAAATAAACCTGACATCCCTATATTGGGGAGTGGACCACTCCAAAACTACAAACCTATTTAGGTGGAAGATTGCATTGCCATATATTGGTTCAACTCCAAAACAATCTATCTTCCAACGAAAATAAGGTTATTTTACATGTTACACCTTACCGGCCCCGATAGCTCAGTTGGTAGAGTGTCCGCTCCAGGGCACGGGAGGTCACAGGTTCTATCCCGGGCTGTGACATACCAAAGTCGTTAACACTGGTACGAGCTGCTCCTCGCTTGGCACTCAGATTTACGGGGTAGAGCTAGGACCGGTCGACCCAGTGTCAGGATAATGTGACTGGGTGTTGTATCATGTAATGTGTCTGGAACATGATACTTCAATGAGGCAGCACTATAAAAGTGACCATTGAGCTCCCTGTCGCAACCAGACACCGTCGTGATATGACTGAAAAATTGTTGAAAGCGCCGTTAAACCCGAATCCACAAGCACACACACACATGATACACCTATGTGTAATGCACATTTACCACTCGAAATTTGCTTGGACTTGAATGAATCTCTTTCTGCATGTTAAATTATTTTTATTTGTCTGAAATATTTACATGTTCATTCATCATTGTTGCAATGTTTTATTGCTATCTTTATATTCATTTTCATTATATTTACAAATCTGAATGAGCCAGGACATAACAAAACCAACAAAAACACTTTTGTGACCAGTAAAGACTAAGGCTGGCACGATTAATCGGATAATCGATTATTCGGTCGATAAATTCCACAAAAACTATTATCATTACTGATTTGCTTGCAATCGATTATTTGATAAGTACAATTTACTACCCAAAGTTGGGCCAAAAACAGCTGTATGAGTGGCAAACAGTGCAGACCCAGATGAGGCGCAGCATTCTGCGGCATCTCATCTGGGTGTACACTGTTTGCTCAGGCCTGTCTGTTGAAATACATATGACATAGTACAGCATATGGTAGGAGTCATGCTCAGACAGGCAGCCAGACAGTTAAAATTATGACAAAATGATCAGTGATTACTAATCGATTATCGACCGCAATGACAGGAATCATAATCAATTATCTTTTCAGTTCCGATTAGCCAGCACTAGTGAAGATCAGAGTCTTTCCAAATGCACAGTCCGATCAAAAGCTACATGTGATAGGGTGTTCAAATCATATGCGCCCAGAAGAGACTCGGATCAATTAGAAAGTAGCTTTTCAAGTTGGCATGAAAAAACTGTGACTGGGCATCTCCATAGAACAAAGTGAAGACTCTGATCAGATTGTGCATATGCACAGTAAGATCAGAGTCTTCACTGGCCACACACCGGCCCCCGCCCATCGGGGCTTGAAGAAATAGATGGGCTGCATGATGCTACCACGTAGAGCTGAAACTGACGCGCACACCACTACTGGTAAACCGCTTAGAGGATCAAAGCCTGCCCAAGCAAAGCGGTGTGAGTCCGCCAGTTCATGTTAATAAACCTGATTGGTTCATTGGGCGGCAGGGCTTGAGATGTCATTTCATCTCAAGGTAGGGTAAAAGTCCCACAAAATTGGAAGCAGCGTCTCCAAAATGACCTTTACAGTGTTGACGGGGACGTCAAACCTCAAATCAAACAAAACAAAACTGGGCACACATATCTGGAGACACTTTTTCACTTGGCATGGCTCAGATAACACTGCAAGTACAGAAGGCTCATTAAACCAGAGAAGACTGATGAGTCAGCACAAATAATCAGGCTGTTCTTAGTCTTAGCTTGTCACTTAGGTCTTTTCTGTTGGCTGACCCGTATGTAATGAATGCCTGGCTTATAGTCTTGAAAACACTTTTAAAAGGTCTCATTAAAATGCATGTCATCTGATGTCTCCTTTTGTTTTTAATTAAAGCCATGATACCCAATACAAGATGTTCAAAATGATACAATGCCTAGAGCTATTTCAGTCTTGTTGATTCTGACAGTGTCAAATTCTACAGAGGACCATTGTTACAATGTCATCATTTGTTTGTTTGATTTGAGGTTTAACCTCCCCGTCAATACTGAAAAGGTTATTTTGGAGACGTTGCTTCCAATTTTGTGGGACTTTTACCCGACATCGAGATGAAATGACATCTCAAGCCCTGCCGCCCAATGAAACCAATAGGGTTAATAAGCATGGACGGGTCCGACTCGCACCCCTTTGCCTGGGCAGGCTTAGATCCTCTAAGCGGTTTACCAGTACTCGTGTGTGGGTGTGTGGAAGCATCATGCAGACCATCTATTTCTTCAAGCCCCTATGGGCGGGGGCTTAATGTCATCATTTGTGCTGTAAAATTAAGCCGTTAGAAAGATTTGCCCCAATTAATTGCAATAGTATAACAGGTATTGTACCCGAAAATACTCCCAAGAAACTAAAGTTGTGCACATTTGTTAGAGAATCACATCACCAAGGCAATTCTAACAAGTGTTCACAACATTTTTTTTTTTTTATGGCTAAGGATATGTTTCATTGAAATTATGGTTATTATACCCCGCCACACGATAGTGGCGGGGTATTATGTTATACCCTTCGGTGTCCGTCCGTATGTCCGTCCGTACTTCATTTCCGATCGATAACTTGAGTATTTTTTCATGGATTTTGTCCAAATTTTGCATACATATTGGTATCGGTGATGAGTGGTTTGGGATTGTTAATGGGCAAAATCCGTTAATTTTTAGCAGAGTTATTGCCCTTTTCAGTATCTGAAAAATGGTTTTTGGACCCTAATTCCCTTACTGTATGGAATATCTGGATGAAACTTCACAGATATATAGAAGACTAAACGGTTCATATTGTGGCCAAGGACTGCTACTCTGGCTGTTCCAGTTCTTGAGTTATCTGCCCTTGACGTATTTAAAAAATGCATTTTAGACTGTAGTTCGTTTATCATTTACAATATCTTGCTGAAACTTCATAGATATGTAGTAGATGAATTGTTATATACTGTGGCAAAGGAACATGACTCTGGCTTTCCTAGCGATTGAGTTATCTGCCTTTGAAATATCTGAAAAATGGTTTTTGGCCTCTAGTTCCCTTACTATATGGAATATCTCGATGAAACTTCACAGATATATAGAGGACTTAATGGTTCATATCGTGGCCAAGGACCGCTACTCTGGCTGTACCAGTTCTTGAGTTATCTGCCCTTGAAGTATTTAAAATGCATTTTAGACTGTAGTTCCTCTATTATTTACAATATCTTGCTGAAACTTCATAGATATGTAGTAGATTAAATGTTACATACTGTGGCAAAGGAACATGACTGGCTTTCCCAGCAATTGAGTTATCTGCCCTTGAAATATATAAAAAAAGGTATTTTGGCCTATAGTTCATTAATTATTTGAAATATATGGATAAAACTTCTACACCCTCTGCTGTCTGTCTGTCCATCCATTTGTATGTCTGTCCATCTGTCTGTCTGTCCCTTTTCAGTGTCTGAAAAATAGTTTTTGGCCTCTAGTTCCCTTACTATATGAAATATTTGGATTAAACTTTACAGATATATAGAGGACTAAAGGGTACATATTGTGACCAAGGACCATATAGAGGAGTAAAGGGTACATATTGTGGCCAAGGACCACTTCTCTGGCTGTTCCAGTTCTTTAGTTATTTGCCCTTGATGTATTAAAAATCGAATTTAGACTCTAGTTCCTTTATTATTTGCAATATCTTGCTGAAATTTCATAGATGTACAGCAGACTAAATATTACATATTGTGGCAAAGGTACATGACTCTGGCTGTCCTTGCCCTTGATAAGTCTGAAAAATGGAATTTGTGTCTGTTGGTCAGTGCATACAAAACAGAATTTGTGTCTGTTGGTCAGTGCATACTTAATGGAAATCCATCCAGCCATCTGTGTTTTATTTCCAGTCAATAATTTGAACATTCTTTGCTAGAGCTGCTGCTATCTAATAGTGAAAAAGGTGAGATAGTACATCTAGCCATGCTAGAATTAATTTGTGGATTTTGTCCCTGTGAGAATGCCAAAAGATAACCCACAAACATCTTAATTTATGATTGGTTGCCATTTATGCTTAATCCTTTTGATTGAAGCCTAATCAACCTCACCCTTGGAATGTGCAGTAAAAGCCTAACCAAATAGATGCCTAAAATAAAGGCCCTTCTAAGTGGTTAACCAGTACTTAGTGAGTGCACATACTTCATGCCTGCCCTTCTTGAATCAGCGGAAGGAGCAGTCTTCACGAAAGAGTATAGTCAGACAGGCAGTACATCGAAAAACATGAAATTCTTACATGTACCACATAAAGATACATGTTCCACAGCCATTTAAGGTAAATACTTACCTCCATGATTTTCTAATAATGTCAACTTATGGAGTTGCCTTCCCATCAAATGTCTGAAAAATGGATTTTTACATATGCTTCCTACATCTAACAACTTCATCCACTCACATTAAGACATAACACTTGCGGATCATATCTCTGCTATCCCCTTTCTAGTTATTTAGCCTTGATATATTTTTAAATAAGTTACATTGCTTAGCAGTGGCGGGGTATTATGCAGTGTCTGCGGTGCTTTTATAATGAGTTTTGTGGTTATATTGAATGTCAGTATTAACTATTAACCCTTGTCCTGCTGAGCCCGGATATGCTTTATTTTCCAAACAATGAAGATCCAGATCAGATGGCGTCTGACAAAGCCATCTGATCAGGATCTACAATGTTTGCCATTCAGATTGTGAATTTATTGCAATAATTTGCATCAAGTAATCTGATTGGTTGATAAACGGTAGTGGGTGTGGCAGATTAGAATATTCAGCAGGACAAGGGTTAAGATGTTTGTACTGAAAAAGATTGATCATGTGAAGAGTTGGTTTGACCAGCTTGTTTCAAATGGGATAGATGGAAATGTTGGATATGCAATACAACAGTTTGGACACTAGAGTTGAATACAAAAACTTAGTTACCAAATACAGGGGAGCACATAAAGAGCATTTTATGACGGCCAAATATATAGATAATCAAGGAATGAATCCCGCTTGACAGAATCATGTAACATTAGAAAAAAGTCCAGAATATCAAGTACCAATGATATGGTACTATGACAGAATAATAGCCCTGTGTTTGCTACTGGTAGTACTTTCAATCATCTAGACACTATCAAGCTAGATGATGATGAGAAACTGTGTGCATGTGTGTGTTGGTCAGGAAGCATATGGATGTGTGTTCCGGCCCAGGAGGTTAAAAACATTTTTTTCATGCTCAGCTTAACTGAGCATGAAATTTATAATGCTCATAGATAAAAAAATACAAATGAAAGAGACAATTTTCCTTCTCTGAACAGCACAGTATGCTATTTGTCCTGCTAACAAATTTTAAGATGCCAACAGTCGTTGGCATTTTAAAATTTGTGAGCAGGACAAATTTCATGCTCAAGTGAGTTGAGCATGAAAAAAGTTTTATAACCTCGGGGCCCTGATCCCAAGTATCTGCATGATGTTTTCTCAGAGACATGTCTTTTTTACAGCAGTGAAAAAATGACAGCTGAGGCAGGGGAAATCAGGGAAACTGCCACTTACCAAAAATAGACTTTTTTAACTAAAATCTTAAAAATTCTTCATCTCTCAAGCCACAAGGCCCAGGTCTTTGATATTTGGTATGAAGCTTCATCTAGTGGACCTCCATCAAGATAGCCTAGCGGCCGAAAATGGCCCCGCCCCGGGGCCCAAGTGTTTTACATAGACTTATTTAGGGAAACCCTTTAAAAATCTTCTTGTCTGAAACCAGAACACCCAGGTCTTTGATATTTGGAATGAAGCTTCATCTACCGTAGTAGACCTCTACCAAGGTTGTTCAAAGTATAGCATTTTTGGTCCGCCCCGGGGCCCCCACATGGACTCATACAGGGAACACCGTTAAAGATCTTCTTGTCTGATACCAGAAGGCCCAGGTATTTGATATTTAGTATGTACTTCATCTAGTGGACCTCTACCAAGTACTTCATCTAGTGGACCTCTACCAAGTTTGTTCAAATTATAATCTTGGGGCCAATTTTTTGGCCCCTCTCAAGGGCCCACGTTTTACATAAACAATATAGGGAAAACATTTAAAAATCCTCTTGTCTGAAACCAGAAAGCTGAGGTCATTGATATTTGGTATGAAGCTTCATCTAGTGACCATCTATCAAGCTCGTTCAAATTATAGTCTTTTGGCTAAAATGGCCCCGTCCCGGGGCCCACATTTGACATAGACTCATATAGGTTAAGCCTTTCAAAATGGTCTTCTGAAATCACACGGCCCAGGTCTTTAATATTTGGTATGAAGCTTCATATAGTGGTTCTCTACCAAGATTTTCAAATTATAGCCTTGGGCCAAAATGGCCCCGCCCTCGTATCCACTTGTTTTACATAATCTTATATAGGGAAAAACATAGATAGACTTATATAGGGAAAACCTTTAAACATCTTCTTGTCTGAAACCAGAAGGCCCAGGTCTTTGATATTTGGCATGAAGCCTCTACCAAGATTTTCAAATTTAGCTTTGGTGCCAAAATGACCCTGCCCAGGGGTTCAACTGATGTAAAGCTATATTGACAACCTTAGATCTACGAGGACTGTTCAAATATGAATGTAAGTAGAAAGTTTTCTCATGCACTAATGCGAAAATCACCTGGAAATACATATCACAGCGTAGAAAAACATTTTACCTATACATTGATACCAAACCTGTTAAAATCCGTTGACTTTAGCCATGTATATCGTTCGATAAAAACTGTCTACTCTTGTATACTAATACAAAACATGGTTGGAAGGTCAGAGTATGCTGTTGAAATACGGTCGTATATTAAGAATCGTTGTATTCTTGGTATACGGTGCAAAGACATTTTTGATGAAATATGTTCGCTTTATGGGCATAATGAAATGTCTTTTCCGACAGTTTTTCGTTGGTGTAAGAAATTCAGCTGTGGGCTAGGCTCAACAGAAGATGCACCACATGATCGTCGGCCGAAAAGAGCAACATCTGCCAAGATGGTTGCTAGAGTGAAAGAAATAGTTGCTACCGATGCACGATACACCACTAGGCAAATAGCTAGTATGGATGGCATCTCATTAGGAGCAGCTCATACAATTCTGAAACGGGATTTGAAAATGAGAAAGATCTGTGCTAGATGGATTCCCCATCTGTTGACAGATGAGCAGAAAAAGACGCGCATTCAGTGCGCCAAGAAGCTGCTTAAAAAGTTTCCAAATTACCATGCACGGTCTTTCAGTAATGTCGTCACAGGTGACGAGACATGGGTTCACTTTTTGGAGCCAAAACTAAAGATTCAGAACAAAATTTGGGCAACAAAGTATTGCAAAAGACCATGCATTGCAAAGCGGACCATGAGTGTCAAGAAGGTAATGTATGCCATATTCTTTTCAAATCAGGGCCCTGCTATTCAGGTTGCTGTGCCTAAAGGCTAATCTGTAAATGCGAAGTTTTACAAGAATAAATGTCTTCGAAAATTGAAGAAATATTTCAAAGAACGAAGACCCACAACTGGTTTGGCCAATGTCAGATTGCTACATGGCAATGCGTCATCGCACAAGGCGTTCATTGTGCAAGACTATCTGAAGCAGGAAAAGGTTGTTGAACTCCCTCACCCTAGTATTCCCCTGACCTTGCCCAGTGTGACTTTTTTTGTTCCCGTGGCTGAAAAAAATACCATTCTGGTCGAAAATTTGTACAGCGCAAACACCTCGGTTCTGCAATATCCCAGTGCCTTCATAGTATACCTCGAAAAGACTACCAAAATGCATTCAATGATTAGATCAGAAGACTGAAAATTTGTATATCTGTTAAAGGGGAATACTTTGAGGGGACAAAATAAATTTTTCATCGAAATCTATCACGAAATCATTTTTATGTGCTTAGTTGCATTCATATTTGAACAGTCCTCGTATGAAGATGGTTAACAAATATGGCTTGCCTTTCATGCATGCGCGCATCCGTAAGCAATTTCTTCAAATGAAATCTCCTAAAACACTGATGATTGGATTTTGACCAAACTTCACAGTAATGGTAGTAGTATAGGGTGACACTATGGCACCTTTTTTATGGCACCTTTTTTATAGCACCTTTTGTGCTATAAAAAAGGTGCCATAAAAAAGGTGCCATAGTGTCACCACTTGATGTAAGATTGACTAGGCTAGATTGGGACTTGGGTGGCCAGTAGTGTGTTTGCTGGATGCCTTCAGAAATGGACTCAGTGTTTGTGTGGATTGACTTTGTCCCTATAAATCTTCAGTTTTTGAAATTTATAGGGACAAAGCTTGTGACTAAGCCTGAAATAACTTAGTGATTGCCTAAAGGTGCCATAAATTTTCTGTTTTGAAAAATTATAGCACCTTCTATGAAGGGTGCCATAAATTTTCAATTTTGTGGGGAATATAGCACCTTCTATGAAGGGTGCCATAAATTTTCATTTTCGTGGGGATTATAGGGACAAATTTTGAAAAGAACTTAGTCTAAGGTGTGAAAAAAAATGTTTGGCACGAATAGGGCTCGAACCTATGACCTCCTGCTTATCAGACAGGTGCTCTACCAACTGAGCTAAAGTGCCTAGATATATTTTGTATGTAATATAATTGTTTTAAACTTAAGACATTATAGCTATTCTTTCTTAACTGTTTGATAGCCCTGAAAAGGGCTGTTTGGGTTTTGAATATCTTATTCTTTTATCTGGTTTTCTTTTTACGTATGGGTTTGGTAGCTGCTCCAAGTCCAATAGCTGGTGACTGCATCAGTTGGTCATCTTCATTTGCCACGATATTGAAGTGGAGTGGAATCCTAATAGGACTCATTTCCAGTGATGATGGTTGTTGAGGACGATCTTCTAACAGTTTGACTCTGTTTTTGAGCTCATTGATTTCCTTCACTAAGACTTCAATAACTTTGGGTTGGGGTTTAGATTGCTGTACTGGAGGCTGTGCATAGATCAGTTGGTTAGATGGTATTGTTGTATATTGTTGTTGTTGTAAGGTAGCATCACTACCAAATGTTTCATTTATAGCGGTTGTTAAAAGATCTGGATTTTGCAAGAGATCATCGAATGATATTGACGGTTCCATTGTTTTTTTTTTTCAAGAAATCTGAAGTAGGTCAAATCCTTTTTATACTCTGGAGAGGGATTGACCTACTTGCAAAACTACTTTCTTTCACGTCCGTGTTCAATGCATAAATACCAATGCATTGACCTACTTCGTTGCACTTCTGTGTAAAAGACAAAATGACTCACAACAGTGAAATTTACTTCAAAGCGCTGGAGGAGCAGGCGGAGTCTGTGAGGAGTGGGGTGAGAGACCTGATGGTCTCTTTTGATTTGGTGAAGAGAGAAGTAGAAGGATTGTTTTATTCACTTGACAATTTGGATCAAGTGATTGAGATCAGTAAGAGGGCTGCAGAGATGAGCCATGCTCAACAAAGGAATGGTGAGCTACCTGGGCCCTCTGCTGCCACACAGACAGAAGACTGGGGGAATGAGGCGACAGGGTCCCCATTCTACTTGTCGACGGGGTCCAGGATAACATATGAGTCCTGGGCAACCAGATGTCCAGCATGTGGAGGACGAACCTGCTCTCATAGTTAGTTTTAAAAACTAACAAAAACCCAACGGCCCTTTTCAGGGCCACCATATCTCCTGAATGAATGTCCTTTGATAATGTTAGATCAAGATTCCTAAGTCTGGTATTTGCTATGATGTTTCGAAAGAACAAACATCATTGCTACACCAAAACGAAGAATTCTCTGATCATGATTGGCTAAGCCAATGTTTCATTTTAAGTAGGTCAATCCGATGTCACTTGTATATATATATCATTCATAGTTATTGAATATATCATAACCATGGATGAATACCCAAAGTCTGGTATTTGCAGTGAGTGTAATGCTCCAACTTATCTTGAATGTGGTAAGTGCTACGTCATTCTAAGGTATGTTGGAGAGGAGCACAACTGCCCTGATGATGACGATGGGTTCTTTGAAGACGACAGTTTGTCCATATGTGATGAGTGTCTAGAACAAAAACTGAACCTTTGAAGGTTCTCTAGACCAAATGGTCCTTTTCAGGGCCGCCACTTATTCTTGAAAGAGTACCTTTTGATGATCATACAAAAGATTCCTTAGTCTGGTATTTGCTATAATGATTTATGTTTCGAACATAGACCATCATTGCTACACCAAAGACGAAGAATTCTCTTAGGATGATCACGATTGGGTATTTCGTTAGCCAGTTTGATTGGTTGTTCGATTAAAGTAGGTCAATCCTCCTACATTGTATAAAAGCCCTTCTGCTTTTGAGTTCTCACCATATTGTTCCAGTATGAGTTGGTTTAAGAAGTTACGTGCTGTCTTCCACCGAAGGAAACGTCCTGAGGTGGAAAGACAACAACATACTGTGACTGAGGAAGAGTACTGGAAGAAAGTGGAGAGGTTACAAAGCGGACTGGCTTTCCAGCAGTTCCTGGCTAGAAGGGGAGTGGGATCGGTTACCATTAAACCGATCGCTATAGTGGAGCCATTCCGTGGCTAGTAACTGTTTTAGTTACTAGCTACATAAGAACAGTCCTTTTTAGGGCTAAACCATGGATTTCGTTAAAGAATAACCTTTATAACAAAACAAAGACTGGTAAACTTTTTAATGTTTTTAATGTGTTTTAAAAAATTCTTAATACAATACTATATTTTTCTTAACTATCTTATTCAAATGTCTATTTTGTCTTTGGTTTCTTCACACCACGAGTGTTAGAAGTTGTTCGCTTTCTTTTTCTTGATTTCTTAACACTAGATTGTTTCTCCTCGGCATAAGACTGTTTGTCATCGGCACAAGACTGTTTCTCCTCGACACATGATTGTTTTTCCTGAGGAGTGTCAGATGATATTTCTTCAGTAGGTAATGTAGGTGGTATGTCCAACCCATCTTGTATCAACTGCTTCTGTGGACATTCGGGTGCCCAATGATCTGGAAGTCCACATATGTAACAGTGTCCGTAGGGTAGCTTGAATCCCGATGTACAATCTCGCGACCAGTGTGTCGTAGCATTACATCTGAAGCAACGACCATAAGGTGTTCTCATCAATTGTTGATCAAGAAGTGATTTTTCCAATGTCCGTAGAAGATGGATATCATATTGTTGTTTCAATAACTTCTTTAAACTTGAACAATGGTAGTAGATGCTTTCAGGATCACTATATTTCTTTGTTCTTGGATCCCTATTGTATTCCATCTTGTTTAAGATTTTTGAAGTTTTCACTGTGGTAATCAGAAGTAGAATGAAGTTCTATTCAAGATCACTTCCTTTTATATCATCCTTGCCTCGTGTCTTCGAATGTAAGAACTCGATCACCTTCGGATTGTCAGCTACAGATTTTTTCCAGTTCTCAAATGTGATAACTGAATCTTCTAACAGTTTGTTCTTAGCGCAAGTCCACCACAATTTCTTGAAATCTTCAAAAGTTTCTTTTTCATTTAATTTCATCTGGATTTCTTCCATAGAAATATCTTCATGAGAAAATAGTATGTAGATACAAAGTAGTAATCTTCTGTAAGGTTTGAATTTGATCACTTGTGTCAGAGGTATTTCAAACCACTTCTTCTCCATGCTGTTGATGAAACAATGATGATCTGTGTATCAGATCAATTTATATGATCAAAGAATCCATCTGTTTGATCAAATCGTCAATATCAGTTTCCATCGGTTCCTCATGACGGGTTTCAGAGCAGTCCATCGGTTGTTCTGATGAAGCTCTTTCAATATCCATTATCATGTTGTAAATGTAGCTGATCACCTCATCGTTGTTAGCTACATGCAAACGCCATTGATCCAGTTTCACGGGTGACTCATCCAATATGTTACTCATGAGCCAAGCTGTTCTTTTCATCTCATGTCGAAAAGACATAAATGTATCATATCTTCTCAACCAAACATGAATGTCATCTTTAGTTTTCAAGAAATCTACATTATCTGGCTCTAATGACAAAGTTTGTTCAAGTGCAAGTCTGTAGATCTCAAATTTCAGAATTTGATCTAAAGATACAGGTAGACTTTTTCTGATGGTCTTAATCATTTTTTTTTTTATTTAAGTATGCAATTAGAATATTGAGTTGGGAACTTCAATACGATCTTAGGTTCTTTTCTCAACTGTTCGTTGCCTAATGTCACTTTATATCCTTCTTTGGCATTTATATATTCCGACCAATAGTCATTGAAAGTCAAGCATCCCGATGGTAGTATCATAAGATCTGGATTGTCCCGACTACAGAATAACTGTTTGACTTGAGCTTTGGTATATTCCTCATTCACTATCAGATATCCCAAAAACATATCTCTATAGAGAAAGCTAGATGACACATTACCATGTAGAAAGTGATGATGAAATTTCTCAGACATGTAAAACATGTCCCGCGTGGTAAAGTTAAAGAATGTGACTAGCCATCGTTTTGCTTTCTTAAGGGTTGCTTGATGTTTAAAATGAAAACGGCTAATCTGTCTATGAAACTCTAATCGTTTCTTATCTGACAAATTAGGAAGTTCATCAATGAGCAACAGTAAACGAATCATTTCTTCTTGAAAAGTTATTTGAGATCCAGTGTTCTTCAAAATCTTCATTCTCATTGCAAACCAACTGTCTTGAATGCGTTCTGTAAATGCTTGGTCTTTTCCACAGTTGTACATGTTGTATGTCAAAATCATCTCCGTTATTTCCAAGGGTAGAATACAGCTGGTAGTCATGATTAATCTGAAACAAGAATGTTAAAAATCGCATAAGGCAGTCAAAAGTTATAAGTGTTATTGTTTTTTTTCTCACTGTTTATAATTATCGGAAAAGCAATCTTTTTTCCGGGAATAGGGTACTTTCAAATTCAATGCACTAAAGCCAATATGATCGATTTTCGGAAAATTGACCTTACATTTTTTAGGGAATTGGGTGAACTTTCAGTTTTAATAGACAAAATCTGTATGGGGCGATTTTCGGAAAATCTCACTGACTTTGAAAGTTTGTTTTAACAATGGCAATAAGATTTGAAAATTAATGATTATAAAATCTTAAGTTCATAGATTTGTTTCGATTTGAGGTTTAGTGCCCCCGCAAACACTGTGTATCCCTGCAAACACTGTATAAGTCATTTTTCGAGGCGTTCTGACTTCTACCCAACATTGAGATGAAATGACATCTCAAGCCCTACCGCCCAATGAAACCAATAAGGTGTAAAGGATGGTTCGACCCGTATCCCTTTGTCTGGTTAGACATCATATTGATGTGTGGTTGGATTCAGCCCTGCGTAGAAGCATAGGCGGTTTTGGTGCATTAGAAAAGCAACTGTCTTGTTGTCTTCTCTAAAAATTCTCACTGTCATTACCCCAAAAGAATAGAGTTGTTAGTCATGATAACTCTGTAACAAGAGTTTGGAATTTCCAAAGTCAGTGGGTCAGTATAAAACCGGGTTTTTCAGGTTGAAGCTTCATAGTTCAGCATTGAACACCAAACAATCAACATGCCTAAGAGACATTGGAATCGAATAAGAACTCCATCCAGTTCGGATGATGAGATGCCACCTAAGCGACCTAAGCTAGTAGATTACTCTGACACTGAAGATGAAGATGAAGAATATGAACAATATTATACTTTGAAGCCAGTAAGAGAGCGGGAGTCCAGGCGATTTAGAACAAGAGCCAATGTATATAGCGTGGACATGAGAAAATTTCCTGAAAAGACATCACCATTAGAATTTGTTCCACGCTTGTTTCAACAATTGGTGGATGATATTAAGAGACATACTGAGGCACAGGGCAATGACAGAATAAGAGTTAGTATCTACCATCCTGGACTTAAACTTGGGGTATTTATACCCTTCACAGATGTATCCTCATTGACTGGAGAAGCCCTGTCACAAGAAATTGAGAAAGTCTTACAGTCCAATGAAGACTTCAGAATCGATGATGGTCAGATGTCATTGGAAGTGACCCATACAAGACTCCCTATTGGGAGTGGAAGAACCCCACTAAACTATGGCCTCTACTTCGATTCTAACAATATGAGAAAGATGAAAAGAAGTATTGTTACCATCAACAATACAGAAGACTCCATGTGTCTGGCTAGAGCTGTGGTTGTCGGCAAATGTCATGCTGACAAAGATGAGAGTCAGACTTGGAAGAAGACATGGCACTATCTTCGTCAATCTACCAAACCTATGCAGACCAGTGAAGCTAAGAAGTTGTTGGATCGAGCTCAAGTTCCACATACCAAACCCTGTGGACTTGACGAATACAAGAAGATCCAAGCTGTGTTAGCACCTGACTACCTGATCAAAGTACATTCGCAACATGCGAAAGATGACCTTCTCTTCAAACCTGAATTCGAAATGACCAAACAGACTAAAGTGATACATATATACTATAATGGAGACAATCATTATGATACTATCACCAGTATAACTGGTTTTCTAGGATGTGGTTACTTCTGTGAACTTTGTGACAAAGGATATAACAATCGTGGTGATCATATGTGTCCCCATGGATGTGACAAATGTTACAATGTGACATTATGTGCGGCAGGAGAAACTTGTTTCTGTAGGGATTGTAAAAGAAAATTTTACAGTCCTCAATGTTTTGCTAATCATAAAAGAATCAAACCTGGACAGAAAAAGTCCATGTGTCAGTTAGTTTATAATTGTGGAAATTGTTTCAGTATAATCATTGGGAGTAAGAAAAATCATGTTTGCCCAGGAAATCGAAAATGTAGATTTTGTAAAGAGATCGTGGGTGCAAATCACCAGTGTTACATACAATCTTATGTTTGTAAGACTGATGATGATGCACCCAACGAATCTGATGATGATGATGATGACGAAGAAACAAGTTCTTCCTCCTCCAAGTACATTTTCTTTGATTTTGAATCTTCACAAAATACAGGAGAACATAAAGTTAATTTCTGTGTAGCACATAGAGCCTGTGACCAGTGTATCCATTCACCTATCCATGAAAAGTGTAAAAATTGTAGCAAGTTCCCAGACCAAGGAAGAGAAATGATCTTTGAAGGTCCTGGTACTTTGCATGAGTTTTGTACTTGGCTATTTCAACCTTTTAATGAAGGCTCAATTTGTATTGCACACAACTTTGGTGGTTATGATGGGCAGTTTATTTTAAGATATCTCTTAGAGAATGGAACTTACAAACCAGAGGTGATCATGAATGGGCATACTATCATAACCATGAAAGCTGGAAAACTTGAGTTCAAAGATTCGTTTCAGTTTTTGCACATATTTTTGGCTAGTTTCCATGATACCTTTGGACTTAAAGAAATGAAGAAAGGTTATTTCCCACATTTGGCAAATACTGAAGCTAACCAAAACTATGTGGGGCCATACTTTCCTGCCGAAATGTATAACCCTGGCCAGATGTCTAGCAAAGACAGAGACGACTTCTTGCAATGGCATAAGTCTAAAGTAGAATCAAATGCTATCTTTAACTTCAGGCAAGAAATGGAAGAGTACTGTCGGAGTGATGTCGATATCTTGAGGAGAGGTTGTGCTTGCTTTAGGCAACAGTTGATGGAAACTAGTGGAATTGACCCCTTTAAAGTAGCATGTACGGTGGCCCAAACTTGTTCACTCGTTTGGAGAAAGGATCATATGCCAGAAAACTCAGTAGCTATCATTCCTCCTGAAGGCTATCCAAACCAAAAGAAATATTCGATCAAGGCTGTAAGATGGTTGCAGGTTATGGCTAAGAAAACGAACACACACATTCAACATGCATTGAATGGTGGGGAACAGAAAATTGGTGAGTTTTACGTGGATGGGTTTGACCAAGAAAATAAGAAAATCTATGAATTTCAAGGTTGTTATTGGCATGGTTGTCAAAGATGTTATCCTGACAGACATAAGATCAATACCTACAACTGTTTGAAGATGGACACTCTTTTTTGTTCCACTTTGAGAAAGGTTGAAACTCTGAAAGCTGCAGGGTATGAAGTCATAGAATGTTGGGAATGTGATTTTGACAAACAGTGTAGAGAAGACAAGGAATTCCAAACTTTAGTAGAGGCTGAATTTACTAACTTGGACCCCTTGAAACCCAGAGATGCTTTGTTTGGGGGAAGGACTAATGCTACCAAATTGTACCATGAGATTGATGAGCGTTCAGATCAAGAAATCAAGTATATTGATGTCTGTTCTCTGTACCCATACATTTGTAAATATGGTGTTTTCCCACTAGGTCATCCAGAGATATATTCTCAAGAAGAAATTGACAAAGATAATATCCAACAATATTGTGGCCTGATCAAATGTAAAGTTCTTCCACCCAGAAACTTGTATCATCCAGTACTCCCGTACAAATGTAACAATAAACTTCTGTTTCCACTCTGTAGAACATGTGCAGAGAAGTCAGACAACTCACAACTTTGTCATCATACTAAAGCAGAAGATAGAGAATTTGTTGGAACTTGGGTCAGTATAGAATTGTTTGAAGCTTTGAAACTGGGTTATCAACTTACTGAAATTTATGAGGTTTGGCATTTTCCCGAGACAACTCAGTATGATAAAGAAACTGGCCAAGGTGGAATCTTTGCTGGGTACATTGATACATTTCTGAAAATAAAGCAAGAGGCCAGTGGATATCCTGATTGGTGTAAAACTGAGGCAGACAAAGAAAAATTCAAACACGATTACTTGGAGGCAGAGGGAATTAGATTGGAGCATATTGAAAAGAATAAGGGTCGTAGGGCTACTGCAAAGACTGAGTTGAATAACTTGTGGGGAAAATTGGCACAAAGAGATAATATGACTAAAACTGAATACATCTCAGAACCATCAACATACTTTGAATTGGTAAGCAATCCCATGAAAAAAGTCAAGTATGTTGATGTCTATGGTGAACAGTTTTTACATGTCAACTGGGAAGAAACAGACTCTATCATTGAACCTCATAGTTGCAGTAATGTGGTAGTAGCATCTTTTGTCACAGCACAAGCCAGATTGAAATTGTACAGTGTGTTACACAAACTTGATACACGTGTACTCTACTTTGACACTGACTCTGCAATCTATGTCCACAATCCCAAACTTTGGAATCCAACTATTGTGAATAATCGACTTGGGGAATGGACTGATGAAATGCCCAATGCAAAAATCACAAAATTTGTTGGTATGGGGCCAAAGAACTATGGTTACGAGTATGTTGAAAACAATGGTGATAGAAAATCCACTTGTAAAGTAAAAGGTCTGACATTGGATTTTAACACTTCTCAAATTATACATTTTGAGAAAATGTTAAACTGGGCAAAATCTAAAGATAGAGATTTCCGTGAAACTGTGCAGTATCAACATAAAATAAGAAAACATCCAAATAGAAAAGTTACCACTGAAAAACTTTCAAAGATTTATAGATTTACATATGACAAACGTGTGATTGTGAAAAATGGGTACACTGTACCATATGGTTATGAATGAAGCCATGATAATTAAAAGTATATAAATATACATGTTGTTCGTTGTTCTTTCTCATTAGTCATCATGTCAAGCATTCAGACACCAGTAGTACAAGATATTAACAGTTTGTTTTTTAAACATCCTGCTAATCTCTTTATATCAGGTCCAAGTGGATCTGGAAAAACAGAGTTTGTAAGAAAAGTCATTGAATACAAAGATGACTTGTTTGATATTCAACCACAACGTATCGTGTGGTGCTACAAAGAATGGCAACCAACTTATAATATCTTGCAAGAACGTGAAGGATCCAACATCACATTTCTTTCTGGAATTCCCAATGACGATGATGACATTGTCAGCGATACGAGTTTGTCTCACTTGATCGTCTTTGACGATATGTTAGGAGACAAAGATGAAGAAAAAATAAAATTGTGGTTTACAAGGAAAGGGCATCATCGAAATGCAAGTGTGATATACATCACACAAAATTTGTTTCACCAAAGTAAAGATAGTCGAACTATCAGTTTGAATGCACATTATCTCATTTTGTTTCAAAGTCCTCGAGATAAAATGCAAGTCAAAGTTTTGGCAAAACAACTTCAATCTCCACATTTGATGTATGCTTTCAATGATGCCACATCCAAACCACATGGATACTTACTGATCGATTTGAAACCAGATACACCAGATCTGTTGAGATTTAGAACAAATATTTTTCAAAACTGGTTTACAAAACCAAATCATCAAGGACCAGTTGTTTATTTCCCAAACATATAAAAGTGTGTGTCTGATTTGAAAATTGATCACAAGTCATTATGGTTTCGAAACGAACATCAGCTAACTTGATAAGGGCACTCTACAATTTGAGTAGAGAACCCAATACTGTAAAACGCAAACAGTTGCTCAATGAGGGATTACTTGAAATGATAAAATGGTTTTCTTTGGCTGCAAGAAAAATTATTGAGGGTAGAATGAAATTACCCAAACAGACAAAGAAATTTATGGAAAAACATAAAGATGATCTCAGAAAATTAACAAGTACCATGGTCAATAGTGATGTTAAACGTAACATCATTTTGAAACCTGGTGGTGGTGGTTTCTTGGGCGGTGTTATTATCAGAACATTAATTCGATGGGATGGTAATAAAATATTAAGGCGGTTTGCCAAAAAGAAGACTTCTGTAAAGAAGACTTCTGAAAAAAGAAAAAACCTAGAAAAATTAATGAAAAGTTTATTACTGTGAGAAAACGTCCAATTACATCATGGCAAAGTCTTGGGATGCGATCACCTACTGAAAATGCTCGCTCTGTAACTCGACGAAAAACCATTTCACCAAATATTGCTAGATTTCAACCACTCTATGCTGGGGAACCACATGTTTTTCAAACTGCAAGACAGTTTGGATTTGAAGCTGCAATGCGCGAAAAAGCTCTGCAGGGACAAAAAATGTATAATCAACCTTTTAGAATCAATAACAGAGGTCCAAACTTGAAACTTACGAGACGCAAAATATAAAAGCCCATGTTTGACTGGGATTCTTCATAGTGTATCACGACAATCATGACGGCCGTACGTAAAAGAAAAACTCTGAGAAAAAAGAAAATTTCTTTGATTAATAAATATGGTCCTTTTTTAGAAGGACTTTGTCAATTACCTCCAAAATTTCGTCAAAAAATAATCAATGATTCACCCAAAGAAGTTATCGATTGTGTTGGGGAATGTTGCTTAAACATTATAAAAGGCAATGTACATCTAACTAAAGCTCAGAAACAACACTTACAATCTAGAAAACAGCATGTTCGTTTGCTGAGTACAAAACAGGTCCCTGTTGCAGCAAAAAAGAAAATCATTAATCAGAAAGGCGGGGCTTTACTAGGATTGTTACTCAAACCTTTGATTGCCCCACTCATAGGATCTGTCCTTGGTGGCCTTCTTAATCCAAATCATGTAAGGGCGTAAAATGGCTATTGTCCCATTCAAACTTTGGGCAGATATGAAACGTTGGAAAGAGGAACAAATTCAGAAACCTAGATTACCACCTGATCCTGAAGTTTCGGCTACTGCTAATCTTCAAAACGACTTGTCTTCTGTTATGAGTAATAATGAAATCTCGGAATCAGAAAAGTCTCAACTGTTTGGTGAAACTTTGCATAAATTTAAGACGGCTCATAAAAAAGCATTGAAAGCACCTTCAGTTTCTCTTTCCCAGCCTGTTCTGCAACCTAAGAAAATCGATCAGCACATTATTGACAGTGTTCCTTCTACCATGAAAAGAAAAGCTCAGCTTTTGCTTTCCATTTTGCAAGAAAATAAAAACATAGCTTGGGATGATGATGGTACAGTCAAGATGTATGGAAAACCTATTCCTGGTTCTAACATTATCGACTTGGTCAATGATGTGATCAGACATAGGAAAGGTATTGAGCCCACGGGCTGGCAAGCTTTTGCACAAGGATTGAGAGAATTGAATATTCCTCAAGATGTGGTAGGCAATAGAGACAGATGGGAATGGATGCATGAACATCAGCTTCCTCCTCCTGAACAATCACCAGAGGATGTCTTTGTGACTCCTCCTAAAACAAAACGTCATAAAATAAGGACTCCCTATACAAAACAGCGTAAATATGATCTGCCATCAGTCAAAAAACATGTAAGGCGATTAGCGAGAAAACATATAAAAGAAGAAGAAATGGAAGGTCCTTTCATACCTAAATGGTTAACCTATGATGAACAATGAAGTTTGAAAAATTATATTATGATCCTAAAAGTCCTGCTGCCTATGCTGGAGAACAAGCTTTATTCCAGTTAGCTAGAAAAACTTCTAAAAAAGTAAAACTTAAAGATGTCAGGGATTGGTTGAGGAAACAAAAGACGTACACTTTGCATAAACCTATTCGAAGAAAATTCAAACGTCGAAAAACTGTTGTTGCAGGAATCGATTATCAATGGCAAGCAGATTTAGCAGATGTATCAAGTATGTCTAAGTTCAATGACAAACACCGATACTTGCTTTGTGTTATTGATGTATTTTCCAAATTTGCCTGGGTTGTTCCCATCAAAGACAAGACGGGTAAAACTTTGATCAAAGCATTCAAATTGATCTTGAAAAAACGAAGTCCAAAAAGCCTCCAGTCTGATAAGGGAACAGAATTTAAAACTAAAAATTTTCAGAATTTTTTAAAGTCAAAAAAGATTCATTTTTTCACGACAGAAAATCCTGAAACTAAAGCCAGTATTGTTGAAAGATTTCAAAGAACTTTGAAAAGTCACATGTGGAAATATTTTACACATCATCGTACGCTGAGATATATTGATGTACTTCCAAAATTAGTTCATGGTTACAACCATGCATATCATCGAAGTATCAAATGTGCACCTGCATCTGTTACTAGCAAAAACGAAGTTGTAGTGTCTGAAAATTTATTTGGAAAGAAACAAAAACATCAAAGTCCAAAATTAAAAGTCAGTGATTATGTTCGCATTAACAAGACAAAACGTACTTTTGATAAAGGTTATTTACCAAACTGGACACAAGAGTTGTTTCAAATTTCGGCTGTGTACAAACATCAAAATCCTGTAACCTATAAAATAGTAGATCTAGATGGCGAAGTAGTCAAAGGCACTTTTTACTCGCAAGAGTTACAACGTGTAGAAAAAGATCAAATATTCGAAAATGAATCTATCATATATCGCAGAAAACGTAAAATTGGTAAAAAGTGGATCAAAGAAATAAAAGTTCACTGGAAAGGGTATCCATCTAAATTTGATAGTTGGATTTTAGAATCAGATCTTCTATAAAAACGGTGAACATGAATTTCAGAAGCTCATTCGTGCGTGACACTGCTTCTTTACAATCTGCAGACGGTAGTCAAGGAATATTAGCAAAAAATCGCTTAACATTTTTGGCTCAAATTATTGTTGTTTATGCTATCATTATCACCTCATTGGTACAAATCAGTTTAAGAAGTCCAGACAAAGAATTGTGGTTGATATTACTCAGTAGCTCTGTTGGATACATTTTACCATCCCCAGGATTAAAATTCAAAAGACAAACTCCAATTTCATCTTCTCTCCCTGAGGAAAAACAAAAACCATGAAAGAATTTTACTTGACATTATTAAGTGACAGTTCTTTAGACACCTTCCCACAAAATACTCAATCTACTTTCAAAGTCAAATTAGATTGTCCTATTCAAATTGACAAACAAAATTGGGAGGTAGCTTTAGCAGAAATAATAACACTAGGTGAAATCATGAATATCACAGATAAAAATAATTTTTTCTTTCTTCGATTAACAAATAATGCTTTCATTGACATAAAGTTTGATCACTTAAGGCATGAAATTTGCAAACAAACAAAAAAATGTTCAGATTATAAAGTAACCTTTCCAACAGGAAATTATACTAGCCCTGAACATTTGATTATGGAAATGAAAAATGCACTTGAGAGTCGTATTCAAAAGATTTTGACTCAACACAACATTAAAATTCATCTTGAATACAGAAGTCAATTAAAACGCATCAAGGTTGCAGTAGAATATCCTTCTGGTTCAAATTACACAAATCAAATTCAGATAGTATTTCCAACACCATTAGCAATCATTTTAGGCATCGATAAACAATTTCACGGAGAACCATTAGGCAACGATGCTGTCAAATTCAAATATGGTGTTGACTTGAATATTCATAACAGTCGCTTCTTTGTGTATTCCGATGTGGCCGGTTACACAAACATAGGGCATATAACAGCTCCCATTTTAAGAGTTGTTCCATTTGCAAATACAACTGGTGAAATTCATTTCCATCAAGAATTTCTCAACTTGCATTATGTTCCACTGGCAAAATCCTTCATTGATCAAGTTTACATTAGTATAAAAGGCGATACAGGTAATGATATTCCATTCATTACTGGCAAGACATTGATCAAACTACACTTCAGAAAAAAAGAACAATAATGCGTACTATTCATTATCATCAGTCTGGAGCGGGGTTTAAAGACTTTCCCGTCTATCGAGGTGTCTCAAGACAATATGGTCATGGTTTAGGTTCCATATTTAAAACAGCAATGCGAAGTGTTGTTCCCATTTTAAAACCTCTAGCACAAGCAGGAATAAAAAGTGCAAAACAAGTTGCAAAAAAGGAGGGACTAGGTGCTCTTCGCGATATGTTGGAAGGCCAAAATATCAAACAAGTTTTGAAACAAAGAGGCAAACAAAGTTTGAAATCTCTAGGAAAATCAGCTCTTGGTGAATTAAGTGGGGGTATAAAATCAAAAGGCAAATCTAAAAAGAATCAGTCTAAGACTAAACGTCAAGGTGTTAAGAAGGGTCAAAAAAGGAAAAACTCAACTGCTATTCCAAAAAATCTTAAATTTCCGAAAGATATTTTCGATCAATAATGATGCAATCAGGTTCTTGTGAGTGCAGCAAAACGGAGTTGGAAATGCAATCCGTTCCTCCGACAATGACAACTATGCAAGAAACTCAGTGGACTGATTATCATCCTATCGCTTCCCTGGATAGTTATCAGGCACCCATTGAATTTTTGGTTCCACCCCATACTGAATATTATACAGATTTATCTCAAACTTATCTTTATCTGAAATGTAGAATCCTGAAACCAGATGGAACTAATATTGAGGACAAAAAGGTTGCCCCTATCAACAACTTCTTTCACAGTATGTTCAGTAGCATCGATTTGTACCTGAATAATAAACTGGTCACAAGTAATATGGATACATATCCGTACAGAGCCTACATAGAACTTATTTTCCTTTGGAGCAGATGTCAAAGACAATCAGTTAAAAGCTGCAGAACATTGGTATGAAGATGAACCTGGGAGATTTGAGGATTTTGAATGTGATAACATAAAAAAAGGCCGAGGTGAAGCTACAAAACAAAGTAAATCTTTGGAACTCATGGGCCGATTGCATTTAGATCTGGCCATGCAAGACAAATATCTTCCGAATGGGATCGAAATCAAACTCAGACTCAACAGAGCATCTCCTCAATTTTGTATCATGGCTGAGGATGGTTACCCTGTAGTACTCAAAATCGATGTAGCCAAACTGTCAGTGAGAAATGTACAACTTCTACCAGCAATCACAAACGATTTGAACCAGAGCATTGCTCAACATAATGCCAAATTCCCCATCAGAAGAGTTGAGGTGAAAACATTTACCATTGGTACTGGACTCAGATCTAAAATTGAAGACCATCTGTTCCAGGGTCAACTTCCAAAACGATTGTTCATTGGCATGGTTCCTAATGAAACATTCAATGGCACGTTTCCCACGAACCCCTTTAACTTCCAACCTTTCAATCTCAGTAAATTGGATGTCACACTCGATGGACATAATATCTATGGCAGACCCTTTGAACCTAACTTCACCAGAAACGAGTATCTTCGATCATACATGTCACTGTATCAGGCTCTGAGTAGTCGAGACCAAGTTCAAAATTGTAACATCGATTACGAGGATTACAAAGACGGATACACATTCTGGGGATATGACTTCACACCTGATCAAGCTGCTGACCAGAGTCATCTCCACCCTATAAAAACTGGAAACCTAAGACTAGAACTTCAGTTTGCCAATTCGCTCGCAAAGACTATCAACGTCATTGTGTATGCTGAATTTGATAATCTGATAGAAATTAACGGACTCAGAGAAGTAATCACAGACTACTGAAAAAAAAGATGCATAGTGGATACTATATTGAAGAAGAACTGAGGGATTATCTACTATGGTCAGATTCCACTTCATCTGGAAATGGCATGCTTCAAAAAGAATTTGAGGGATTATCAGAAGACAATGAAACACTGGGACGACAAAAATGGATTAAAGATACCCTTATACAAGCCATGAGGATCAACTTGATGACTGCTATATTTGACTATGCCCGTCACCAGTGCCAAGGATGTAGAATAAATCATCCCAGTCAGAAATACCATGACTTGTGCTTATGGACAAAACCAAACGAATGGATAACAGACTATGGTATACATATCCATGCCCTGAATAATCTCAACATCTACGAGGTCATCCAAAAATGGGACGAGTTGCTCCTGGATGAAGTACCATCAGAAGAAAGAAGAAAAGAATATACTGCTATGACAGGATTGGACCATTTAACACCATCTGAAAAAGTCGAAGCCTATAAAAACTGGATGTTCCTGAAAAACAGTCATAACAGATACGGAAGAAAACCTGACTACAACGAGTGGAGAGACTTTTGGAAACAGAAATTAATAGAAGCTACTCCATCGGAGACATCACCAGAAAAATGGAGACACATGAACTGAGGAAAATTCTATACCATATGCCTGTAAATGGAGATGTATGTGCCAAAGATCTCTTACCAGAGAAGAAACCTCTAGACATGAAAGCCTATATCATAAACACTGACAATTCAGATGAACCAGGAGAACATTGGGTTACCGTATACTTCAGAGGCCATCAAGCCATCTACTTTGATTCTTATGGCATGCCACCAGAAGAAGACTATATTCTACCTTTCATCCAAAGAAATTCCAGAAGTTGGATTCAAAATACAGAACCATTACAAAGTCCATGGAGTCACAACTGTGGAATGTGGTGTATTTACATTATTCATCAACTTGAAAAAGGACTAGACTTGAAGAAAGCTATTCATGGGGAACTGTATGGCACAGGAGAAGACTTATACCAAAATGACAGAGATATTGACAGATGGTTCAGTGCTAATTATGGCAAATTGATCTGGACACAAATTAAGTCTAATTATGGCAAATTGATCTGGACACAAAATGACATGCCAACTCCAAAGTTTCTTTACAAACATAGAATTCAAGCTTGCAAAT
Organism: Lucinisca nassula; assembly: GCA_963580285.1. Classification (NCBI taxonomy): domain Eukaryota; kingdom Metazoa; phylum Mollusca; class Bivalvia; order Lucinida; family Lucinidae; genus Lucinisca; species Lucinisca nassula. Next base: position 76,741,755 of record OY757014.1, read on the forward strand.
GTTTGAGAAATACACATTGTTTATCAAAGAAATACCCCATGTATTTAATGCTGTAAATATGTTAAGGTTTCAAATTGTAAACGAGGACAGAGGGACGGTCCTAATCCTCTGTTCATCGTAATCAAGTTAGTTGGCGGGACAAATAAAAATAAAACTGTTCACCAATCTTTCTTGTCTTTTCGCCCCCCTCTTCATTTCGAAGAGGGTAGTAGTATCTAAACTTGAGATGGCTAGAAATAACATCCACTGACGCTTCATAGTCAAACTAATGAAACAAAAATAGATCTTGAGATACAAGATCTATACCAGAAGTTTGCTACTATCAAGCCTCAATATATTTGCCAAACCACTTGACGCTTGACAGTCATGTTTCTACTGATGAAGAAATATACAGTCTTGAGATACAAGATTTGCTATTTCTCATAGAAACTTGCTACTAGATAGCCTCAATATATAAGCATGACACTATGAAGTCTTGAGACACAAGGCCAACATAATGTCATCTTGTGGTGCCCCTGGAGCTCTTGTAAGATTTCCAACAAAAGACTAAGTTATTTTCACACAAGGTGCTATAATCCCCACAAAATTGAAATTTTATGGCACCCTTCACAGAAGGTGCTATAATCCCCACAAAATTGAAATTTTATGGCACCCTTCATAGAAGGTGCTATAATCCCCACAAAATTGAAAATTTATGGCACCCTTCATAGAAGGTTGCTATAAATTTTCAAAACAGAAAATTTATGGCACCTTTAGGAAATCACTAAGTTATTTCAGGCTTAGTCACAAGCTTTGTCCCTATAAATTTCAAAAACTGAAGATTTATAGGGACAAAGTCAATCCACACAAACACTGAGTCCATTTCTGAAGGCATCCAGCAAACACACTACTGGCCACCCAAGTCCCAATCTAGCCTAGTCAATCTTACATCAAGTGGTGACACTATGGCACCTTTTTTATGGCACCTTTTTTATAGCACAAAAGGTGCTATAAAAAAGGTGCCATAAAAAAGGTGCCATAGTGTCACCCTATACTACTAATGGTCCGTAGTTGGTCCTCTTTCTAAGTTGTTCAAATGGTTCTGGTCCATTGCACATCTTGGTCAAAGGAGCCAAAAATAGATTTTTTTGACTGGAAACTTAAAAAATCTTCTTCTCTGAAACCACAAGGCTCAGGTCTTTGATATTTGGTATGAAGCTGCAAATAGTGGACCTCTATCAAGACTGTTCAAATTATAGCCTTTGGGCGCAACATGGCCCCGCCCTGGGGCCCCACGTTTTACATAGACTTATATAGGGAAAAAGCGTTAAAAATATTCGGCTGAAACCAGAAGGCTCGGGTCTTTGATATTTTGTAAGAAGCTTCATCTAGTGGACCTCTATCAAGATTCTTCAAATTATTAGCTAAAGATGGCCCTCAACCCGGGACCAACATTTTAGATAGACATATATAGGGAAAACACTTAAAAACCTCATTGTCTGAAATCAGAAAGCCATGCCTTTAATATTTGGTATGAAATTTTGGCCATGTCTTTAATATTTGGTATGAAATTTCGGTCATGTCTTTAATATTTGGTATGAAATTTCATCTAGTGGACCTCTACCAAGATTTTTCAAATTATAGTCTTGGGGCTAAAAATGACCCTGCACTGGGGCCTACATGTTTTACATAGACAAATATAGGGATCCCTTCAAAAATATTCTTTTCTGAAACCAGAAGGCCCAGGTTTTGATATATAGTATGAAGCTTCATCTAGTGGACCTTCACAAAGATTGTTCAAATTATAGCCTTGCATGGCGCCAAAAATGCACCCCCCCCCCACCGGCCCACCTGTTTTGCATAGACTAAATTATATAGGAAAAACTTTACAAATCTTCTTGTCTGAAACCAGAGGGCCCAGGTCTTTGATATTTGGTATGAAGCTTCAGCTAGTGGACCTCCATCAGGATTGTTCAAATTATAACCTTGGGGCCAATCATGGCTCCGCCCCGGGGCCCTACATTTTACATAGACTTACACAGGGAAAGTAGAAGTAAAACAAAGATCATGAATCGATACAATTAACTTACTCCACCCATCAAAGACACCAAAGGGAAAGAAACACAAACATTAAGAGACCAGACCATAATGGAAACCTAAACAAAGGAAGGCCACAAGGACAGTTACTTTCCCACAAAATGGCCATATGGCCATCCAAAATAAAAAGACACAAGTGATACACACAGTAAGTAACAAACAACACCATAAATAAACCGCCACAGAAGAACCGCCTTGGAATGGTCAGTGGAATGATTTCCACTGGGGGGCTTAAATCGATTTTACGTTAAAAATCTTTGTTTGAAACCAGAAGGCTCAGGTCTTTGATATTTTTAGTATGAAGCTTCATGTAGTGGACCTCTACCAAGATTGTTCAAATCACATCCTTGGGGCCATAATCGCCCAGCCCCGGGTCCCGCATATTTTATATAGACTTATTTAGGGAAATCTGTTAAAATTGTCCTGTCTGAAACCAGTCTTTGATATATTGGTATGACATTTCATCTAGTGGACCTCTACCAAATTAATGTCTTGGGGCCAAAAATACCAGAGAGGTTTCAACTGTTCAACCGATGTACAGGTAAATTGACAATCTTGGATCTATGAAGGTGTTTATATCAATCAGGTTAACAAACATGTCTTTCTTCAGGTTTTTTTTTCTTAACAACACTTCCACAGCTGAGCGATACAGGGCCATCTTTGCCCTCTTATTAACTCACCTGGTCCTAAATTGCTCAAGGTGATCTGTTGTGATTGCTTGTCATCCCTTCTACATAATTCCTTTACATCACCACTCCTTGAGTTTTGGCCAAACTTGGCAGGTATGGTCCTTGGGTTAAGCTCTTTCAAATCCATTTTGTATCTTCTTGTCTGAAACCGGACAGCCTAGGTCTTTGACGCATGGGGAAAAACTATACAATCTTGAATATGTGAAACATATCACACATACACTGCTTGCCATTTACCACATTGGTACTCCAATGTCTCCACGAGTACTTGTGTGAAACTTCAATATTTAGGAGTCAAATCTGTTAGTTCAGGTGATTGATATAGTACCCGATGATCATGGTCCTCTATTGCGCTAGAGCAAATTGTGAAGACCTTTTACAAAAGACACATAATCAAGATATTGAAAAAGGATTCCAAAATTGTAGATCTGGGCCTATACTGTTTGCCACCGTATCCTTTGAACACCATGTTAACATGTCTGTGTAATGAACATCCCTCTAAACGCCAATTTTATAGAGAAAAGTTTACAGGGGTTCCATTATTTTTCTTATTTCTGCTCTAAGGTAAAGGTTGTTGGTATTTTTTAGAACCGCCGCCCCAATAGGCGGTCCTAACGACCACTCTTATGTGGTCATCTACATGTCTATAAGTAGCAAATGTTCTTGTGTGGTCCTCTACATGTCTATGAGCAGCAAATGTTCTGGCGAGCCCACCCTTATGTGGTCATCTCTGTTTTTAAGTAGCAAATGTTCTTGTATGGTCCTCTACATGTCTATGAGCAGCAAATGTTCTGGCGAGCCCACTCTTATGTGGTCATCTGCATGTCTGTGAGCAGCAAATGTTCTTGTGTGGTCCTCTACATGTCTGTGAGCAGCAAATGTTCTGGCGACGCCACTCTTATTTGGTCATCTAAGTTTTTAAAATGTAGGTCAAACGTCAAGGTCAAGGTCATGAGGTAAAAAAAAGTATGTTACCACTGGAATGATCTTGTGACAGGAAATACACATGTGAAATATGAAAGCCCCAACACTTACAAATCAGAAGTTATAACCAATGTTAAAGTTTTTTAAAAAGTAGGTCAAAGATCAGTGTCAAGGTCACCAGGTCAAAATTTATGGTACCACTGGAAAGGTCTTGTGACAAAGAATGCACATGTGAAATATGAAAGCCACATCAGTTACCATTCAAAAGTTATGCACTATGTTAAGGTTTTTGCGGACAGACAAACAAACAGATAAACAGACGGACAGGCAGGCAGACAAAAACTATATGCCACCGAATCTTTGATCCGGGGGATGGGGGGGGGGGGGGGGGGCATAAAAATGAGAGCGTTACCTCTTGGGTTACAACGGTAACAAAAACACTTGAGTCCTCATCCTTATGCCAACATGGCTTTATTTGCGATTTCTTTGCTAGAGAATACGAGTACAGAGTTGGGATCATGAAAAGTATAATGACCGTTCCGAGCAGGTGTTTTTGCTGTGGTTCCTTCTTGTTTTATATTTGTGGTTCTCTTAGGGCCCTAATTATGCATGTTGTTGTGTCGGTGATTTAGTTGTTCATTTTCGTAAAGTTTTTCCTTCCTATTTAATGTTTTTTTTTTATTCTCCTATTATGTATGTAGTTTCTTTTCAGTTACGTTTGGGTTATCTGAGTCACCACCTGAGTGTTTGGTAAAGAGCTGCTGACTCGGTTTACCAGCGGTCTGTTCTCTAAATTTTTCTACCTCTTTGCGTAGTGTTATTGTGGGGAGGATTTATGATCTAATTGTGTCAGTTGCTGATCGTTTCTCTTTTCAATATCCGAACTTTTGCACCTACGTATATTAGAACACATACCTTGTGAGCGCGACTCCTCTTGCAGTTTTTGACCGATCTTTTCGAAACTTTGCATGCGTTTTTGTTATGGTCTGCAGATGCGCATATGTTTTGGGGGCTGTCCTCCTTTAATTTTTATTAATTTTTAATCCACTTTCATACACCAGTTTTGTGATCTGGTTTTTAGGTTATGGTCCAACAAATAAAATGCCCCTTTGAAAGTTTCTGTAAGCAATTTTGCCTGCAATTTAGAACTGATCAAGCTGAAATGGGACATAGTTAGACAAAGATGTGGAGCAGTGCATATTATTTCAAGGTTACAGTCGACCAAATATTTATAGAGTTATGCCCCTTTGAAAATTCCCATGAACATTTTGTTTATGGCTAACTCTTCATATAGTGAACATTTAATCAAGCTGAAAATTGATATATATAGTTTGACCACAATGTGGACAGCGCATACTGTTTCGAGGTTATGGCTTACCAGATACAAAGCTATGCCCCTTTGCTGATTTCTGTAAGTATTTTGTTTGTGGCTAAATTCTCCTACAATTAATATTCGATGAAGCTGAAACTTCATATATAGTTAGACCATTATTTGGCGCAGTGCTTATTGTTTTGAGGTAACTGTCCACCAAAAATTAATCGAGTTATGCCCGTTTGAAAATTTCTGTACACTTTTTGTTTGTTGCTAACTTCTGCAGGCAACATTCGTTCTTGCAAAATCTTGGTTTTAAGTTTGACTACGATGTGGAGCAGTGCATATGGTTTAGAGAGGATAGTCAAGCAAATATTTATATAACACTTCGAAAATATCTGTAAACATTTTTATTTCTATCTCCTCCTACAATTTAGATCCGATCAAGCTGAAACTTGGTATGTAGTTAGACCATGATTATTGTTTCAAGGTTTCAGTCCAACAAATATTAACTTGTTACGGGCGTATAATGCTCCGCTTGCGGAGCACTTGTTCAACACAGTTTTTATCAGAAGGCTAAGAATAGATACCTTGTGAGCACAACTCCTTTTACAGTTCTTTACCAATCTTTTTGAATGATCGTTTCGAAACAGATTGTTCCAATGCGGTTCTTCTGTCGCGATTATTTTTGTTATAGTTCGTTTCTGAATATGTGTATCGCTTATATACTGAACCGAAAAAGAAACGCAACTTTTTAACCCAAAAGATTTTCATGCAACCATCAGGTTGATTGAAAAAGCATTTTGCGATTTACTTTCATACTTTTTAAACTTTCTTATGCAGAAAACATTTGGGCGATATCTGTATAGTTTAACGCTCGACTTGGCAATTCGATGTTTTCAACATTTCCTCGTGCAGTGCATTAAATGTATATAGTAACCTCATCATATTAGCATATTGCGTTACCTGGAGTTTAGGTTTCAAAAGTCCGGTAAAATTTCTCTACGGAATATGGTACGTTTGACGCAAGATCAACGTAACGTAGCGGTCCAAATGCTTCTACGTGGGACGTCTCAGGCTGTCATCGCCAGGAACTTCCAAGTGAGTAAATCGACGATAACTCGCTTGTACCAGCGTCTACGTCAAACGGGAACGACAAATGACAGGCCCAGAAGTGGACGTCCACGCGTCACGACACGTCGACAGGACCGATACATCCGTCTAACCCACCTTCGTAATCGGTTCCGTACAGCCGTCGAAGGGGACACCAGGAACGCACAACAATCGAATAAGTGCAGATACTGTCAGGAATCGGCTTCGAGAGTTTGGCTTACGTCCTCGTCGTCCGTACGTTGGTATGTCATTAACACCACGACGACGTCAGGTTAGAATGGCGTAGCTCACACAACATAGGCCAAACCTGTTTTCCCTTCGTCAGTGGCGTAACGTTATGTTTTCTGACGACTCCAGGTACTTGTTGTACAGAGCTGACGGCCGTCAACGTGTGTAAAGGCGTGACGTAAAGCGTTATCGTGACAATTGTTTGGCTGAACGTGATCGATTTGGAGGCGGTGGGTTGATGGTGTGGGCTGGCATATCTTATGGTCATAGAACGCCCCTGGTATTCTTTGATGGATCTTTGACGGCTCAGCGTTACGTTGACGTCGTTTTACGACCGGTTGTTGTTCCATATGTACGTTACGTTTCAACAGGATAACGCTCACAGAAGTAGCAAGGCTCAGCATGGTGTTTCTTCAGCAAAACAACGTTGACGTGATGCACTGGCCTCCGTATAGTCCAGATATCTCTCCTATAGAAAGTTTGTGGGTCGTCTTGGATAGGCGCGTACGTAACCGCCCCCAGCCGCCAACAACGCATCAAGTTTTGCGTCTCGCGCTCATACAGGAGTGGAATGCTATTCCCCAGGCAGAGATCAATCGTTTAATCCTATCCATGACCAGGCGTGTGTGTGCAGGAGTGAATGCAAACATGGGGCATACTCGCTATTAACTGCTTATGTTTTGAACTTGTGAAATGACTACCTCTATGACAAAACGGATTTGTGTTCCAAACATTCTCACTGGAATTTGAACTCTCTATGGTAGTTACATTCAGGAATGAAAAAATTATTGCGTCATTAAATCGATTTTCTGCAAACATGATTATTTCTGCAAATACTATTTGGAGTTGCGTTTCTTTTTCGGTTCAGTATATATTTTATTTTAGACAGAGCATTTGCCATTTTGTGGGAACGTATCTCCGCTAATGATGTTTCCATTAGAGTCTAGTTATTTCCTGTTCGTGTTTCTCTCCCTTTGGTGTCTCTGATTTGAGTGGGGGTTAAATTGTTTCGATTCCTGATCATTGCCTTCACTTATCTTTTGTCTGCAGATGTGCATGTAGACGTTTGGGGGTTATCCTCCTTTTTTCTGTAACTTTTCAACTTGATGTTGGTCGGGCGAGGGTGTGCTATGTAGCAAGGACCTGTTGTGCTTGCAGGAGGTGTGGGATTTTTTTCTCAGTTTTTAGCTCACCAGAGCCGTAAGCTCCGGGGCAGCTAGTAGGATAGGCAGTTGTCCGTCGTCCTCTGACTTCGTACAGTGTGAACGCTTTCAAACGACATCTGGGCTGATTAGGCCCAAATTTCATCTGTAGCACCATTGGGCTGGGGGATTGAAAGTTAGTGTAGTTAATGGAAGTCGGCTCATTAATGTGGTTGCTATGGCAACTTAAGTGTTTCCATAAACTTATAATATGGGGAAAATAGAAAAAAGCCTTTGCAGATGTTTTAAGATTTCTATAGAAATGTTCGAGTATTTCAGCCAAATGCTTTTATTCCCAGGGGTGTACCGGGGCTATGCCCCATCCCCTCCATTTCATGAAAGGTCATGCCATATATCTTAGAAACCATTCAGATCCACACCACAAAACCATATAAATATATGTTCCTTGTTATAAGACGCATTCAGTGACACCAACCTAGGGGTCTCCTGGGTGTGCTGGGGCCATGCACCAGCCCCTCCACTTCGTAAAAGGCCCAATATCTCAGACCCATGGGCCTCTTGTTTCCTCTATTCTATCCTATCTTTCCTCAAAGCTTACCAATGCCCTATCTTTGGAGACGGCTTGACATGGACGGTTGCTTGGGGACTAAGGGGTTGACCCACCAGTTGTCAATTTTTGTTGAAGACGGTCTCACAAAGAACAGATAATCGCTTAGAGGGTCTAAGCATGTCCAGGAACGCAAGGCAACTGAGCATCCCGACATGACCTTAGCTGTTGGCTAGCCGTAAAACCATAACACACATACAACTTAGTATTTAGATCACCTGGGCCGAAGGCTCCAGTATGGTGGATCGTCCGCCGTCTGTTCGTCCGCACCTTTTACCAGTTATATATCTGCTTTGATTGGTTGATTTGAGGTTTAACGTCCCCGTCAACACTGTAAAGGTCATTTTGGAGCCGTTGCTTCCAATTTTGTGGGACTTTTACCAGACATTGAGATGAAATGACATCTCAAGCCCTGTCGCCCAATGAAATCAATAGGGTTTATAAGCATGGGCGGGCCGACTCGCACCGCGGTTCCTGGACAGGCTTAGGTCCTCTAAGCGGTTTACCAGTACTAGTGTGCTGACGGTTTCAGCTCTGCGTGGAAGCATCATGCAGCCCATCTATTTCTTCAAGCCCCGATGGGCGGGGATGTGTTATATCTCTGCACTCTGTAGGCTGATCTCAGTCAATTCTCATCTGTAGCAGGTCTCCGGTGGGGCATTGATGATGGAACTTTGGTTGCTATGGCTCCCACAAGGTTCCGCAAAATGCTTGTCATCACTGTAGCCCCTGAAGTTCTGATCGGATCTTTCTGAAACATATACAAGTTGGCCTGGGATAAAAGCTCGGGGGAGTTCTAAAACTGGCAAGGGCTGCCTATCAGTCGTAGAGCTACGTCCCCTTGATTGCTGAAAACCTTGTTTCCGGGTCCGATTGCTAATAGAACAGATAAAATGTGGGCGCAATTCAGAGTTTTCCACATATCATTTTAACCCATTGTATGCGGGAAACCCCAAAAGGGGTACCTTGGCAACAGTGCAGGCCCAGATCAGACGCTACAGAACGCGGCGTCTGATAGGGCTTGCACAGAATTTTCCGTCAAAAAAAGAATAAAAACGAAAAAGAATAGGCCTGACACCCCTTATATGACAAATGGACTTGTCCAACATATAGCAATGGAAGAATCCACTAGCATGTAATGGATTAAACTATGCATACATAGTTTGAAGTTGGGGTTATCCACCAATTTTCTTCTTAAGTTTTTTTCCAGCTCCGATCAGTGTTAGAATAGATGGGCTATTTTATGCATGTGCTTTCATGGGTTGCATTGTTCGATTTTAGTAGACTATCTTTGTGCAAATGTTTTCATGGATTTATATTGTTCCATTTTATTACTAGTCCACGCCCAATTGGGCTTGAATAAATAGATTGGGCTGCATGGTGCTTCCACGCAGAGCTGAATCTGTCCACACACTGGTACTGGTAAACCGCTTAGAATGACTAACCCTGCCCAGGCAAAGCGGTGCGAGTCAGATCGTCCAATGTATAAAAGCCTTCTGGTTTCATTGGGTGGTAGGGCTTGAGGTGTCATTTCACCTCAATGTCGGGTAAAAGTCGCACAAAGTTGGAAGCAACGTCTCCAAAATGACCTAAATAGTGTTGACGGGGATGTTAAACACCAAGTCAAACAAACAAAATCCATTTTAGTATAATGCTTTTCAACAAAAGGATTCTAAAGTACCAACAAATTACAAATAAACCCGTAAAGTCTTTTTTTGCCATACCTTTTCAATCAGTGCAGATCCCGACGAGACGGCTCATAAGGAGCCGCTTCATAAAGAACCATATTTGCCAGTATGCTACTGTTTTGACTGAAACACATTTGCAAGAGGGCACATCGGAAACGTCGGACGGACTGATCCCCATTTCTTTAGACCTTTTTTGACAAGTTACGCTTTCGCGACGTGAATTCCGCTGAAGGCAGTGTCGCGCCCGTTGGTCCAACAATGTAAACTTGAACATAAGGGTGAGTTACTATGTACAGCTTCTGTGAGTGATTGTGAGTTTTACGTCCCACCAACAGCTAAGGTTGAACGGAGACGGAACCTCGGTTTAAAGACCCATCCGAAAGTCTGGAGAATCCCGGGATCGAACCCACGACCCCTGGTTTATGAGAGTAACTTGTCCAGTACACTACGGAGGCTTCTATGTACAGCTGATGTAAATGTTGACCGATGGTCGGATAAACGGGTGGCAAACCGATCACGCCAAGCTCAGATGGGTCGTTTGTCTTCGAGTGTATGCTTGAAAAATGGTCCTGAACGGGGACTTAGACCGTTTCGTTCAACCCTTAAATAATTTATTCCTGAACAGTAAGCAAACCGTGTAGACCCTGATCAGACGCCGCGTTCTGCGGCGTCTGATCTCGGGTCTTCATTGTTTGCCAAGCCCAACAAATGATTCCAGTCCAGAATCTATTAATAACCCTCTTAGCTACATTCTGATCTCACAGGCGGATAAGAATAGCATGGCTATTTTCTATAAATAACCGTTACCTGGAATTCCTACAAATCAGTGATAGTCACGTAGACATCAACAATGAAGTACTTAGTGACTGGGTTGATCGACAAGCGGATCCAAAAACGATATTTTCAAAAGCTTTCAGAATTACTTCTATGTATGGAAAACAAGACGGTTAGAAAAGCCTCGGCTCTGTCGAGTTTAATCAGAATAAGCTAAAACTACAGTAGAATTCCTATTAAGACCACCTTTGGGACTGTTCGAAGGTGGTCTTTAAAACCATTTTTGAACAGTCCCAAAGGTGGTCTCTGTCCAGAGTACACTGTATGCAGAAAATACAAAGAATGAATAACTGCAGCCTAGTAAATGCAGAATTAGTCTTATTTAGGTGGTTTTAATAGCGGAATTTCACTGTACCATCACGAAAACACGCCTATATAATTTTGAACCATTTGAACCCCAATTTTATATAGTAAAACTGGGGTTTCCGGGGGTATACCTAATTTTTAGCTCACCAGAGCCAAAGGCTCCGGGGAGCTTATAGGATAGGCAGTTGTCCGTCGTTGTCGTCGTCGTCGTCTGGCGTTAACATTTTCAAACGACATCTCCTCTGAAGCCACTGGGCCGATTGAGTCCAAATTTCATCTGTAGCATCCTTGGGCTGGGGGATTGAAAGTTTGTGTTTTTTATGAAAATTGGCCTATTAGTTTGGTTGCTATAGCAACTTAGAGCTCCCATAGACTTATAATGGGGAAAATTGAAAAATGGCATTAACTGCCAAGCCTTTGCAGATATTGGAACAAAACTTTCATAGAAATGTTCCTTAAGCAATCTAGTATCTACCATATGATTTTAGGCCTACTGCTCAATTTTAATGGTTGCCATGGAAACCAAAATGCAAAAAATAGAACTAAAAAAATACTTAAAAATCATCTCCTCACGAACCATATGCTCTATGAGGCTGAGACTTACTGAAAAGATTCTCCATATTAGCCTCAACGGGTTTTGTGTTTTTTATGGAATTCGGCTTTTTAGATTGGTTGCTATGGCAACTTAAGAGTTTCCATTGACTTTTATGGGGAATATTGAAAAATGGCATTAACTGCCAAGCCGTTGCAGATATTTAGACAATTTTTTTATAGAAATGTTCCTTGAGTAAACTTCTTTCAGCCATATGCTTTTATGCCAACCTGAGGGTGCCCCAGGTTGTGCTGGGGCCATGCCCCACCCACTTCTTTTCAGAAAAGGCCATATATCTTGCAAACCGTTCAGATCCCCACCTTCAAACCATATATATTCTTGTTCCCTGTGATAAGACGCATTTAGTGACACCAACCTGTGGGTCCCCCAGGTTGTGCCGGGGCCATGCCCCACCACCTTCTTTTCAGAAAAGGTCATATATCTTGCAAACCATTCAGATCCCCACCCCCAAACCATATATATTCTTGTTCCTTGTGATAAGACGCATTCCGTGACACCCACCTGTGGGTCCTCCAGGTTATGCCGGGGCCATGCCCCACCCCGTTCATTTCAGAAAAGGCCATATATCTTGCAAGCCATTCAGATCCCCACCCCTAAACCATATATATTATTGTTCCTTGCGATATGATGTATTCAGTGACACCAACCTGTGGGTCCCTTGGGTGCTCTGAGGGTCCCCTAGGTTGTGCAGGGGCCATGCTCCACCCCCTTCATTTCATAAAAAGTTATATATCTTACAAACCATTCAGATCCTCACCCCCAAACCATATATATGTTTGTTCCTTGTGATAAGATGCATTCAGTGACAACAACATGTGGGTCCCTTCGTTGTGCTGAGACCATACCCCAACCCTTCCATTTAAAAAATGGCCCAATATCTCAGAAACAGTTAACATCCCCACCCCCTAAACCATATATATTGTTGCTCCTTGTGATCAGACACATTCAGTGACAACAATTTGCGGGTCCCTTGGGTGTGCTCGGGCCAAGCCCCACCCCCTTTATTTAAAAATAGTCTAATATCTGAGAAACCGTTCAGATTTCCACCCCTAAACCATATATATTCTTGTTCCTTATGATAAGACACATTCAGTGATACCAACATTGGGGTCTCTCTGGGGTGCGCTGGGGCCATGCCCCACCCTTCCACTTCATAAATGCCATATATCTCAGAAACCATTCAGATCCCCACCCCTAAACTATATATATTCTTGTTTCTTATGATAAGACGCATTCAGTGACACCAATCTGAGGGTCCCCTAGGATGTGGCGGGGCTTATGCCCCACCCCCTCCACTTCGTAAAAGGCTGAATATCTCAGAAACCGTTCAGATCCCCACCCCTAAACCATTTAAATTCTTGTTCCTTATGATAAGACGCATTCAGTGATACCAACCTTAGGGTCTCCCTTGCCGCACGGGGGCTATGCCCGACCCCTCCACTTCATAAAAGGCCCAATATCTCAGAAACCGTTCAGATCCCCACCCCTAAACCATATAAATTCTTGTTCCTTATGTTAAGATGCATTCAGTGATATCAACCTAAGGATCTCCAAGGCCGCACCAGGGCTATGCCCCAACCTTCCACTTCATAAAAGGTGATATATCTCGGAAACCCTTCAGATCCCCACCCCAAAACCATGTATATTCTTGTTTCTTATGAAAAGACACATTCAGTGACACCAATCTGGGGGTCCCCTAGGATGTGCCAGGGCTATGCCCCACCCCCTGCACTTAGTAAAAGCCCAATATCTCAGAAACCGTTCAGATCCCCACCCCTAAAGCATATAAATTCTTGTTACTTATGATAAGACGCATTCAGTGATACGAATCTAAGGGTCTCCCGGGGGCTGTGCCCCACAACTCCACTTCATAAAAGGTGATACGTCTCGGAAACCATTCAGATCCCCATCCCAAAACCATATATATTCTTGTTTCATATGATAAGACGCATTCATTGAAACCAACCTGGGGGTCCTCTGGGATGTGCCCGGGCCATGCCCAACCCCCTCCACTTCGTAAAAGGCTCAATATCTCAGAAACCATTCAGAACCCCCACCCCTAAACCATATATATTCTTGTTCCTTATGATGAGACACATTCAGTGATACCAACCTAGGGGTCTCTGGGGGTGTGCTGGGGCTATGCCCCACCCATCCACTTCATAAAATGCAATATATCTCAGAAACTGTTCAGATCCCCACCCCTAAAATATGTATATTTGTGTTCCCTATAATAAGACCCATTCACTCACATCAATGCGTCTATGTGCTAGGGCAACATGCTGATGCCATGGCCCACGCCTCTACTTCATAAAAGGCCATATATCTCAGACACCATTAAGATCCCCACCTCATAATCATATATATTATTGTTTCTTATGATTAGACACATTCAGTCACACAAACTTGGTGGTCCACAGGGGCCATTCCTCTCCTCATCATTTCATAAGAGGGCCTCATATCTTGGAAACTGTTCATATCCCCACCCCTAAACAATATATTTTCTTGGTCCTTATTATAAGACACATTCAGCGACAACAATCTTGGCTTTCCTAGGGTCTGCCAGGGCTATGATCCAACCCCTTCGCAGCTTAAAAGGCCTTATATCTCAGGAACAGTACACATCCCAACCCCTAAACCATATATATTCATGTGCCTTATGATAAGATAGATTCAGTGATACCATTCAGGGCTCTGTTGGGTCCATGTCTCATCCTTCCTCCTCATAGAAGGCCTAATATTTCAAATACAGAGTCCACATGGGTGCTCATTTTGAAATGGGGGTTTGTTTCGGAGACTTTATAATCAATAAATTAAAACCTGAAACCATACATGGCTGCCAGTGGGCAGTGTCCGCCCGAGTTCTGGTGAGCATTGTGGCCCATGGGCCTCTTGTTCTTATTTCTGCTCTAAAATATAGATTGTGGGTGCTCGATAGAACCGCCTCGATGAGGCGGTTCTAACGAGTGCCCATAATCTATATTTTGAGCAGAAATAAGAAAAAATATCACATTTTTTCATCATAAAATTTTCATTTTTTCGGCGATAAAGGTGGCAATGTATTTGTATAGGCGTGTTTGCGTAATGCATTTATAAATTTTCAGCCCTTCCAACTGCTAATCACCACTAGCAGACTGCATTTTCAAGGCATTTTTTTTTTAATTATTTGTAGAGGAAATAAGGCTTGATACTGCACATTACGAAAACACGCCTATATAATTTTGACACCCTCGAACCCCTTTTATATAGTAAAACTGGGGTTTGCAGGGGTAAACCTTATTTTTCTTATTTCTGCTCTAAAATATAGACTGAAGTTGTGGGTACTCGATAGAACCGCCTCGATGAGGCGGTTCTAACGAGTGCCCACACTGTATATTTTGAGCAGAAATAAGAAAAATCACAATTTTTCATCATAAAATTTTCATTTTTTCGGCGATAAAGGTGGCAATGTATTTGTATAGGCGTGTTTGCGTAATGCATTCATAAATTTTCAGCCCTTCAACTGCTAATCACCACTAGCAGACTGCATTTTCAAGGCATTTTTTGTTAATTATGTGTAGAGGAAATAAGGCTTGATACTGCACATTACGAAAACACGCCTATATAATTTTGACACCCTCGAACCCCACTTTTATATAGTAAAACTGGGGTTTGCAGGGGTAAACCTTATTTTTCTTATTTCTGCTCTAAAATATAGACTGAAGTTGTGGGTACTCGATAGAACCGCCTCGATGAGGCGGTTCTAACGAGTTCCCACAATCTATATTTTGAGCAGAAATAAGAAAAATATCAATTTTTCATCATAAAATTTTCATTTTTTCGGCGATAAAGGTGGCAATGTATTTGTATAGGCGTGTTTGCGTAATGCATTCATAAATTTTCAGCCCTTCCAACTGCTATTCACCACTAGCAGATTGCATTTTCAAGGCATTTTTTTTTTAATTATTTGTAGAGGAAATAAGGCACATTACGAAACACGCCTATATAATTTTGACACCCTCGAACCCCACTTTTATATAGTAAAACTGGGGTTTGCAGGGGTAAACCTTATTTTTCTTATTTCTGCTCTAAAATATAGACTGAAATTGTGGGTACTCGATAGAACCGCCTCGATGAGGCGGTTCTAACGAGTGCCCACAATCTGTATTTTGAGCAGAAATAAGAAAAATATCACAATTTTTCATTATACAATTTTCATTTTTTCGGCGATAAAGGTGGCAATGTATTTGTATAAGCGTGTTTGCGTAATGCATTCATAAATTTTCAGCCCTTCCAACTGCTAATCACCACTAGCAGACTGCATTTTCAAGGAATTTTTTGTTAATTATATGTAGAGGAAATAAGGCTTGATACTGCATCTGAATCGTGAGACAATACACTACATGGGCCCCGTCAAGCTATTTTGGTACTTATCGCCTAGGCGAGCAGCGAAAGTTCAGGCGAGCCTGCGCATCCGCGCAGTCTCGCCAGAACCTTCGCTGCTCGCTCATACAAGCAGTGAATCAAGAGAAACCTTCAGACAGAAAGCCATATCCCTGGCCCCTCTGAATGGCTGGGCATGCGCAGTTAAAATTTGTCATGGCGGAATGCTTGAAGACACAAATTCGCTTGGCGGGGCTCAGTCATGTGAATCGTCTGCTGGTAGACGTTTCACAAGTATTATCAAGCCTAACAAAACATCAGAATAACATGTCTGTGCTGTGACCATCCCTTTAAAGACCACTTTACGGGTTTGCACGGTGTAAATAATATTTTCTTTCTTATTTCTGCTCCAAAACATCGGCTGTGTCGTGTGGGCACTCGTTAGAACCGTCTCAATGAGGCGGTTCTAAACAGCACCAATAACCTAGGTTTGAAGTATAAACAAGACCAATAACTTTTCAGAAAAGTTAATATTTTGGCGATATGAAAAAATGCATTATGTCACACGGGTGTATAGAAGCCTCCATTGTGTAGTGGTTATGCTACTCGCCTTGTAAAGGGGTCGGGCTTCTCCAGACTTTCGGATGAGTCTGTAAACCGAGGTCTTGTTTGATTTTAGGTTTAACGTCCCCGTCAACACTGTAAAGGTCATTTTGGAGACGTTGCTTCCAATTTTGTGAGACTTTTACCCGACATTGAGATGAAATGACATCTCAAGCCATGTCGCCAAATGAAACCAATAGGGTTTATAAGCATGGACGTTCCAACTCGCACCGCTTTTCCTGGCAGGCTTAGCTCCTCTAAGTGGGTTGTCGGATTCAACTCTGGAAGCATCATGCAGCCCATTTATTTCTTCAAGCCCCAATGGGGGGGGGGGGGGGGGGGGCGTTGTAAACCGAGGTCCCGTCTCCGTAGCTGTTTGGCGAGACGTAAAACTCAACATTCACTCACACAGGTGTATTATCGTAATGAAATACATTTTCGTCTGCTCTGTAATTCATGTAGCACGAGAGTAGTTACGTTTAAAAGGTTTGTCAGAGGTAATGATTTTTTTTTTATTTTACAACTAAGGTCATAATGGAGATTGGGCATGGACTGCTATGATCAGAGAACAACAAAAGAAACTAGAATTCACATTTTATTGTTTTTCTTTAATTGTTTTTAACCTTTTCTACGTTGTAAAAATAACTTTTGATTGTACAAAATAAATGAGAAAAAAAATTCTCACATGTTACTTAACATATAAAATTACATATTACTTAACATAAAAAGATCATGATTTCAACATAATACTTTTATGTAAACAATCACAACTAAGTAAAATGACGAGAATGAATTGATGGCGTACGAACGATAGGAGTATGAACCAGAAAACACACATGGTAGCATTACATCACCCAGTAAGCACTCAACGTTGAACTAACGTTGAAAACGTTATTTCAACGTCAGTTCAACGTTGAGTCAACGTTTTGTGCCTGCAGGGCAGTGTCGTTCTGATGGCGTTTAAAGACACCAAAGCCAGGCTGTTGCAACACTTCCGTGTTTTCTGAAAACGAAATGCATAACAAGTGAACCAATTTTTATTTGCTATGTTAACCCATGTCCTGCTGAATATTTTAATCTGCCACACACACTTCCGATTATTAACCAATCAGATTACTTGATGCAAATTATTGCAAAAAATTCACAATCTGAATGACAAACAATGTTGATCCTGATCAGATGGCTTCTTCAGAAGCCATCTGATCTGGATCTACATTGTTTGAAAGACAAGGCATATCAGGGCTCAGCAGGACAAGGGTTAATTAATAATGTCATAATTTAGAAGCACTTTCTGTGGACAATAGAAGGCCCAGCTTCGTCATATTCCTGTTTGCTGATCCACATCTGCTGGAAGGTGGACAAAGATGCCAAAATGGAGCCACCGATCCATACGGAATACTTCCTCTCTGGAGGAGCAATTATTTTGATCTTCATTGTTGAAGGAGCTAGAGCGGTGATTTCCTTCTGCATTCTGTCAGCAATACCTGGAAACATGGTCGAACCTCCGGATAACACAGTATTTGCGTACAAGTCTTTACGAATATCAACATCACATTTCATAATGCTGTTGTATGTGGTCTCATGAAGACCCGCGGATTCCATACCCAGGAACGAAGGCTGGAACATAGCCTCTGGGCAACGGAACCTTTCATTTCCAATTGTAATAACTTGTCCATCAGGAAGCTCGTAGCTTTTTTCTAATGAACTTGAGGATGCTGCTGTGTTCATTTCTTGTTCAAAGTCCAAAGCCACATAACACAACTTTTCTTTAATGTCTCTTACAATTTCTCTTTCTGCTGTTGTTGTGAATGAATAGCCACGTTCTGTGAGAATTTTCATGAGGTAGTCAGTGAGATCTCGGCCTGCTAAATCAAGACGGAGGATTGCGTGTGGGAGAGCATAACCTTCATAAATAGGTACAGTATGTGACACACCGTCACCAGAGTCCATTACAATACCTGTAGTACGACCTGAGGCATACAATGACAACACAGCCTGAATAGCCACATACATAGCTGGTGTGTTGAAGGTTTCAAACATAATCTGTGTCATCTTTTCTCTATTGGCCTTAGGGTTGAGAGGAGCTTCTGTCAAGAGGACAGGGTGTTCCTCAGGAGCGACACGAAGTTCATTGTAGAAAGTATGATGCCAGATCTTTTCCATGTCGTCCCAGTTTGTGACGATACCATGTTCAATTGGGTACTTGAGAGTGAGGATACCTCTCTTGCTCTGGGCCTCGTCACCAACATAACTGTCCTTCTGACCCATACCAACCATCACACCCTGGAAAATAAAGATAACTTAATGTTACCAATTTTATTTGACATAAATACTAACACTACTTTCTTTGGGACTCTATACATTGTTGACGGGACAGTAAACTTCAAAATAAACTCTGTGTGTGTGTGCGTGTGTTGGGTGTGTGTGTGTGTTAAACTATGAAAAACGCGACAAAAAATCGACTTTTGCAATGAGAAGTAGTTTGTCCGACTGCCGTTGTTGTTTTGTTTGAATTTAAGTTCGTTTCCGTCAGCACTAATTAGGTCATTTTAGAAAAGCTGCCTCCACTTTTGTGGGACTTTTACCCGACATCGACATGAAATGACATCTCGAGCCCTGCCGCCCTATGAGACCAAACGGCTTGGAAATATCGATTGGGCTGCATGACGCTTCCACGCAGAGCTGAAACTGACCGCACACAAGCACTGGTACACCGCTTAGGTCCAAGCCTTTGTCTCCGCCCATACATACATGTATGCCCATATATTGGTTTCATTGGCCGGCAGGGATTGAAATGTTATTTCATCACACTGTCGGGTAAAAGTCCGACAAAATTGGAAGCAACGTCTCAAAAATGACCTTAATTGTGTTGACGTGGACGTAAAAGCTCAAATCAAACAAATGGGGGGGGGGACTTTTTTTTTTGGTCAAAAAAAAAAAACAAACAAAAAAACATAATACCTAGCAGGTATATGGCGTTTAATGCGACGTCGAATCGACGTGCAAGCAAATTCATGACATTACTTCAACGACACATCATCGATACATCAACGTCGGTGCAACGTCATGACGTTTATGCTTTGTTTGATTCGAGGTCTAACGTCCCCGCCAACACTGTATAGGTCATTTTGGAGACGTTGCTTCAAATTGTGGGACTTTTACCCGACACTGAGATGAAATGACATCTCGCGCCTTGTCGCCCAATGAAACCAATAGGGTTTATATGCATGGACGGTCGGACTCACACCCTTTACATGTGCATGCTTAGATCATCTAAGCGGTTTACCAGTACTTGTGGTCGGCCGGTTTCAGCTCTGCGTGGAAGCATCATGCAGCCCATCTATTTCTTCAAGCCCCGACGGGCAGGGGCCGTATGACGTTTATGCAACGTGACATTTACGTTGTGACGTTGCACTGACGTTGATTTGCCGTAGCGACGTATGACTGCTGGGTAACGATTTGACAAATGTTATTTTTATCGCTACGCCTATTTACCCGTTTTATATTGTTCGATGATTTTTTTTTTCTTCCAACAAGTCATGCCCATAGGGGCTTGAAGAAATATATGGGCTGCACGATGCTTCCACGCAGAGCTGAATCCGGCCCGCACACTAGTACTGGTAAACCGCTTAGAGGATCTAAACCTGTCCAGGAACCGCTGTGAAAGGCGGACCGTCCATGCTAATAAACCCTATTTGTTTCATTGGGCGACAGGGCTTGAGATGTCATTTCATCTCAATATCGGGTAAAAGTCCCACAAAATTGGAAGCAACGTCTGCAAAATGACCTTTACAGTTTTGGCGGGGACGTTAAACCTCAAATCAAACAAAACAAACAAAAAAAAAAAAAAAAACAAGTCATGATTATTGCTAGAATTTGGAACATTATAGACACTATATAGTCAACGTTTCGCGGCACATAACAGGTAGACATTTGAGTTCTTTAAGCTTTTCTCTAAGTGTAAACTATTACCGCCGAACGTTTACTTGTTAAAACATTTGATCATCCGCGCCTAGTCATCTGCGCAGCCGATTTGTCAGCCTTTGGGCCACTCATCATGCATTTACTTTAATGAATATTCATTTCTACGGTCATTCTCTCCCTTCCGCTGATTCAAGAAGGGCAGTTGTCAGTTTCTGGCGAAAGAATGTGCACTGTACTGGTTAACCGCTTACGTATAAGCCTGCCCAGGAAAGTGTTGATAGGTAAACTGACCGGCTCAAAAATGACCTAAATAGTGTTGACTGGGCCGTTAAACTCCAATACAAACAAACAAAATAATGAATATTCATATGCATGTAATTACAAATACAAACGAGCGGACCGGTTCAAGTATATTTTTGCGTTTATTAAATGTATAGAAATGATTGTCAGTCCCAAAGCAATTGTTGGATCCGACACTGCACAAACTAAACACATACCTGATGCCTAGGTCTCCCGACAATGGATGGAAATACAGCCCTTGGAGCGTCGTCGCCGGCAAAGCCAGCCTTGCACATGCCAGATCCATTATCAATAACTAAAGCAGCAACGTCGTCGTCACACATTTTCCTTTTTTATTTATGCCTGTATTTAAAACTTTCAACAATTGTTCTAAAGCAACAAGCGATTACTGCCTGTTTGAATGAGAACTGGATATTATATACGTTGTCAGATGACTTAGGCGGTATTCGACTGGTAGGTTTCGTGAAATTTCCGTGAAATTCCACGTAGGAGTGTGGTGCCTAGATGTAATAGCTGGTCACATGGTCCAATCAAATATTTTATTTGTGTATAGCTCATAAGCGACCGTGGTGCACGAAAGGTTTGACTTTTCCTTCGAATAGAATCGTGCTCCACGATCGCTTATGTATTTGAAAAATAACCAATATTTGATTGGACCATGTGATCGGCTATTACAAGAAGACACCACACTCCTGCGTGGAATTTCACGGAAATTTCACGAAACTTCCCAGTCGAATATGGCCTTAGTCTACAGATACAATCACCGCGCAAGCGCGTAACGGCACTTATATGATACCATATATGGCAATAAAAATTAGAATGGCTACTGTTCTTCTAGGAAGGATTCCCCTATACGTTCTCTATAAGGAAATCACGTGATATGATTTATACAGGTAAAAATCCAGGTGTGTAAACGTGGTATAGAGCAGTTCATCTAACGTGGAACTCGCGTCACCATCGGTCTCGACAGCAGTCAGATGTGCGTCCATGAGTGGTGAGCAAGAGGTCGCGGGTTCGATACCTGCAGTGTCGGGAACATTCTTAAAAACCTTTCTTCCACTGATTCAAGACAGACAGTTCTCAGTTTCTGGTGAAAGAATGTGCACTGAACTGGTTAAACACTTTTGCACGCGCGCCACCCTGGTGTTGTAGATTACGGTACTGTGTGGTAACTACATGTGCTTGTTTGCATGTTTTAACAACAAATCTGTTTTTTGATTATGTAATTTGTGCATTTCTGCATTCTATACCGTATTTGCTAAAAGTTTTTTTTTTTTCTTTTTTTTTTCTTTTTTGTCTTGTTTTATTTTTTAAACGCAATGAAACTCAGTTTCACGTTGCCTGAACTTGACCATAATTTACAACTTGTCAGCAATCATGACCTTTTATGTCGTTCTTCTGACCGGTGTCCTAATCAGATTGAAATTCCATTGTGCCCCTTTTTTCAGTCGTAGGCCCATATTTGGAGACACTGTCAAATGATTCATATCGAGTCTTTCCTCAGACTGATATTCATCTGCCTAGTCCACCCTCGACTTACAGACAATAAGTGCGCTGACTCTTAACCATTAGGACTCTTAACCGCCCGGTCCCGGCTCGGCCCACATGTGAGACGCCAAGTTCTGCTTTGCAATGTCATGTGTTTTTTCTCCGGGTAGTCCGATTTTCGCCCACCTCTGATTAACGATCGGCTCGATATGAGTGAAATAATCTTGAAAGAGCCGTAACCCATCCCCCCCCCCCCCCCCACACACACACACAAAGCTTTCAGACCACGTCGTTTGCTCGGCCTATCACTTCGTATGAACAACTCATTGGTTTGGCGTAGAGTGGGGAGTTGGTCTATACTGTGCGGAATGTGAGTCTTTGCCCAGTGGCAGTATCAACCCCGCAGGCACATGACGTAATTGTGACGTCACATCAACGTCGGCGAACGTCATGACGTGTATGCAACGTCAGATCTACGCCGTTTCACCGACGTTGATTTGACGTTGCCCTAGCGACGTATGCCTGCTGGGAAAAGTCCAGGCAAAGATGATAACTCGGGGAGATAAGTTTTCATAAACATACTTTAGAACCATATTTTGTGGGTTCTGGCTAGGATCGCTCTAGCAGGTACCCACTGGACAAAAATTCCATCACCCTTGTAAATCCCACTTTATACGGCGGCCTGAGTCATTACCAATGGTATACATTATGCTCGTTAGAATACAGACGGTTTATCATGGAGATTGATTACACGTCCCCTGTTCGAACCTCGCATGAACCTCCTGAGGGATCTGCAGACTGTACGGAATGACAGAAGGTCTTGCGATTTTCGCTCGGCTCCGTTGCTACGTCAGTACATTAGAGGCTGGGGTGGGTGTTGATTATAAAAGGTCAATGTAGTTAGAATAATTCTGGGCAATGTTTCCATATTTCACTTTAGAAACACATTCTGTGGACTCTTGTTAGGATCGCTTAGACAGAACCCTAGATTGTGGGTATTCGTTAGAACACCCCAGCCTGGATTGTGGATTGTAAGGAGTACCTACAGTGTGTTTAACCCTTCTCTTGCTGAATATTCATTTAAGCCACACCCATTTCTGTCTATCAGCCAATCAAATTACTTGATATAATTTATTGCTACAAATTCATAAACAGAACACCAAACAGTGCAGATCCTGATCAGATGGCTTCTTCAGAAGCCATCTGATCTGGATCTACACTGTTTGCAAAGATAGGGGTTGTCGTGAACAGCAAGATAAGGGTTAAAGCACAAAAATAATTAAATAATGATAATAAATAAAATAATAAATAAAATTATTATAAATATTCTGCAGAAAAATGACATTGTTGAAACATTATATAACCCTTAGACTGCTAATCACTATAAGCAAACGACATTTTCATTGTTCTTTATTATTATTTTTTTTTCAGTGAAACTAATGTGTGTGTGTGAATTCGGGTTTGACGTCGCTTTCAACAATTTTTCAGTCATATCACGACGGTGTCTGGTTGCGACAGGGAGCTCAATGCTCACTTTTTAGTGCTGCCTCACTGAAGTATCATGTCCCAGACACATTGCATGATACCACACCCAGTCACATTATCCTGACACTGGGTCGACCAGTCCAAGCTCTACCCCGTAAATCTGAGTGCCAAGCGAGGGGCAGCTAGTACCATTTTTAACGACTTTGGTATGTCGCTGCCCGGGATCGAACCCGTGACCTCCCGTTCCCCGGAGCGGACAATCTACCAACTGAGCTATCGGGGCCGGTCAGTGAAACTAAGGCTAGCTATCCTGATGTAATGGCAAGCCTGATTTACTATGTAATACTCTAAGTTTTCCATATCCATCTACCATTACCGATATTTTACACACAGACTATAGAAGTGTGTCCAAAGGAAACAGATGTCCCCGCGCTTGATAGCGAAATTAAGAATTGCTAACGCTATCTCGGACACGGGGCAAACGAACGGGCAGGGTTAACACTAAATGCCCTTTCCACATTTCTTTGAATGACGAGGAGGGGGTGGGCTTCGAATGAAGAGGGCGGGGGGGGGGGGGGTTACACGTATTGTCTTATTCTTGCTCAAACCATATATTGTGGGTGCTCACCAGTACTGTATCAATTAGGCGATCGCACTGTGGATGACTATATATATACATGTACCTTTCTCGACATAACGATGACACACCTTTATTATTCTGCACTTTTATATGAGTAAGCCTTATTTTTCTTATTTCTGCTCTAAAATAGTTTGTGAATACTCCGCGTTAGAACCGCCTCGATGAGGCGGTTTTAACGTGTACCCACAATCTATATTTTGAGCAGAAATAAGAAAATTATCACAATTTTTCATCTTAAAAGTTTCGTTTTTTTTGCGGTAAAATTAACAATATATTTGAATAGGCGTGTTTTCCTAATGATTAAGCTAGGGGCCGACGTGTCGGATCGTCTGAAATGTCGAGTATTTTGACAACAGCTTATATCCGATGGGCATATACATAACTAATGACGCATATCAATAATATAAGCTGTCAGCAAAAACTGACCATTACTGTTTGGTTTGTCGGCCCCCGCCCATCGGGCTTGAATAAATATATGGGCTGCATGATGCTTCCACGCAGAGCTGAAACCGATCCGCACACGAGTACTGGTAAACAGCTTAGAGGATCTAAGCCTGCCCAGGCAAAGCGGTGCGAGTCGGCCCGTCCATGCTTATAAACATATTGGTTTCATTGGGCGACAGGACTTGAGATGTCATTTCATCTCAATGTCGGGTAAAAATCCCACAAAATTGGAAGCAACGTCTCCAAAATGACCTTTACAGTGTTGACGGGGACTTTGAACCTCAAATTACACACACACTGTTTTGTTTGCTCATATTAACCCATGTCCTGTTGAATAAATTTTAATTTTGCCAAACAAATTTCTGACTATCAGTCACTCAAATTATTTTATATAACGCATTCATTCAATAACAGTGTAGATCCTGATCAGATGGTTTCTGATCTGGATCTACATTGTTTGCAAAGGTAGGAATTGCCGTGACCAGCAGGAAGGACATTTTGTTTGTTTGATTTGAGGTTTAACGTCAAGGATTAACCCTTAAGATGCCGAGAAAAACTACATCTGAAAATGCCGTCTGCTTATGTCCTCTACTGAATCTTCTGAAAACTTTTAAGAAATATTTTTTTTCATACACAGGCAAACAGAGTGGACCCAGATCAGACTGCTCCTGTAGGAGCAGTCTGATCTGTGTTCACACTGTTTGCAAAAATGACTTTTAAGACAAAGCAGGCGACAATTGTCGTAATTGGCGTCTTATGGGTTAATTGCATTGTCAGGCTCAAATATCAACACGAGAAATGCCTTCTGCGGCGTCTGATCTGGGCCTGCACTGTTTGCCAAGGTACCCCTTTAGGGGCTTCTGGTCACGACTGAATGGGTTAAAGAGCATTGATGTGTTATAAAATATGAGTGACATGCATCTTGAACTGGAAGAATTCCTTCAGCTTGGAAGGGTTCCTACACATTTAAGTATATACAAAAATGTCTGCCCGTGGTTTTTGATGGTCTCGTCGACACCATGGTCAAACATGGCCCGTTGTCTAGCATGGTGTTCATGGTCAACAGACCATCATTTTCACCTGGGACCATGGTCATCAAATTATGTGGTCGTGGTGCCATTTTACAAAACTTGGCCAACCATGGTCCCAGGGCCATAGAATACCAAGGAGACCATTCTACTTCATGATAAATGGCCATCATTTTCACCTGGGACAGTGTACTATCCAACTGCACCAATGCAAGGCTTGATCTGCATCTTTTGAGTTCGCCAGTGGCAGAATTTGCCACTTATAAGCCTGCAAGGTACAGATAGGTCAGAGATAAACTTGACGCCCTCGTGCAACCCATTTGTACTTCTAGTGCACAACATTAGCACTAATTTTGAGCACCGGCCCCGATGGCTCAGTTGGTAGAGTGTCCGCTCCGGGGAACGGGAGGTCACGGGTTCGATCCCGGGCCGCGACATACCAAAGTCGTTAAAAATGGTACTAGCTGCTCCTCGCTTGGCACTCAGATTTACGGGGTAGAGCTAGGACTGGTCGACCCAGTGTCAGGATAATGTGACTGGGTGTGGTATCATGTAATGTGTCTGGGACATGATACTTCAGTGAGGCAGCACTATAAAAGTGAGCATTGAGCTCCCTGTCGCAACCAGACACCGTCGGGATATGACTGAAAAATTGTTGAAACCGACGTTAAACCCGAATTCACACACACACACACACACACACACACACACACACACACACACACACAAAACTTGGCCAACCATAGTCCCATGGCCATAGAATACCAAGGAGAACATGCTGCTTCATGATAAATGACCATTATTTTCACCTGGGTCAGTGTACTATCCAACTGCACCAATGCAAGGGTCGATCTGCATCTTTTGAGTTCGCCAGTGGCAGAATTTGCCTCTTATAAATAAGCCTGCAAGGTACAGATAGGTCAGAGATAAACTTCACACCCTCGTGCAACCCATTTGCACTTCTAGTGAATCTGGCCATTAGCACTAACTTTGAGCAATGAAGCCCTAGTGCACTTGAAGCTCAACTTGCTTAATGGATGTCAAGCTTGATTTCCTTGTGCACTTGATGTTTATAGTGAACTTGGCAGTTATTTTAACCCATTCAGTACCAGAAACCCCTAAAGGGGTACCTTGGCAAACAGTGCAGGCCCAGATCAGACGCCGCAGAACGCGATCAGGGCCTCCACTGTTTGCTAAAAGTTCAGTCATTTTCCAAATAAATTTTGATGAAAACACAACCTGACACCCCTAAATTTTGAAATGGACTCTTGCTATATGTAAGCAGGAAGATTCCATTTGGTACAAAAAGGGTTAATACATGTACCTAGAAAGTAGTCTTATTTATTGGAAAAATAATACTGATTACAGAAAATAAGCCTTTCAACAGTCAATATTTTTTTTATACCAATGCCCTAGTATTAAGACTTTGTTTCTAATTCATTCACAACCCCAAATTCTTTGTTTTTCTTTTTGGAAAAGCTTTAATTTGATAAAATTTGTTTTTTAGAAAAAATTTCTTTTTCTTTTTTATTTTATTACATTCTTATTTTCTTCCTTTATTTATTATTTTCGCCCCCGCCCATCGGGGCTTGAAGAAATAGATTGCACTGCACGCTGCTTCCACGCAGAGCTGAAACCGACCGCACACAGGAGTACTGGTAAACCGCTTAGAGGCTCTAAGCCTACCCAGGCAAAAATGGTGCGAGTCTGACCGTCCATGCATATAAACCCGTTTGTTTCATTCGGCGACAGGGCTTTAGCTATCATTTCATCTCAATATCGGGTAAAAGTTCCACAAAATGTAAGCTGATAGGCTTGACAGCGGCCCACAGCTGGGCCATTCAACTTCATGCCAAAAGATCTGCGTAACTGAGCTTATCAAATTTGGTATAATGTTCTGAATAATAGAGGAGGAGTTTAGTCATGTCTTTCCACCAGATTGTGTAATACTTCTCCATCTCAAAGAAGGGTTAAATAGGTTTCAAATGCTTTGTAAGAATCCTTTCACCTAAAGAATTATTGTTTGAGAACCGGCGGCAGCGAATTGGCATAATTACATGTAGCCATCCATAAGACTTTTTTTTTTATCAAGAAACTACCTCAAGGTGAAAAACTGATCCTGATTGCTTTAAAAACAAAAGCTTCGCCAAGGAAAAATCTTCACCGTCAAAGTCAGTGAACCCTGAAATGAATGTCAAGGTCAACTGTGGATGCTTGCACCAAAGCTGCCATCCCAAGATGCAAGTTTGTACCAAGTATAATCAATGGTTCTGTTATAGTTCTTGGAACCTGAACATTCGGTCAAAAGCTAGGCTTGACACAATAATTCTCTAAGTCAGTGAACCATGACACGAGATCAATGTCAAATATGAATGCTTGCATTGAAATTGCCATCGCTAGAAGCAACTTTGCACTTAGTATGCTCCATGAAGTTCTTATACTTCTTGAGAAATGGACTGGAACATTTGGGTGAAAGTTAGGGTGGCCGCAATACTTCACAAAGTCAGTGAACCATATAAAGTAGGTCAAGTGCAAAAAATGGATGCCTGCACCAAGATGCTACTGGAAACATGAGTTACAACCATATTCAAGACAAAAATGCATAGATATCTGATACATTTTTCCCTGCAAAAGTGTTGTAACTCGAGTTACAACCCATTTGCAGTGACACTATTAGAAAGCAAGATATCTCAACAAGAGGACCAAGCTAGCTTGGTCCTGTATCGCTCACCTGAGCTTACAGATTCAAAGTTTAAGGAAGTGCCAACCTTTACTGAAGGCTTTATGGGAGGACATGGTGATGACAGGGTAAGCATTTTCTGAAAATCAAGTAGAATGTAACTCTATGATAAACAGGCTGACCTCACCGGTTTTCAAACTCATTCAAGCTTTTATTCCTGACTTGCTAAGAAGATCCGATCTAAACTGAAGTGGCTATGGTGATGACAAGTTCAAAAACAAGAGTTTTCAAACTCCTCCAAGCTTTCTGTCCGACTTCCTTGTTTGTAAGTTTCATGAAGATCCGTTCAAAACTAAAGGGGCAGCAGTGATGACAATGTCGAAAATAGGCATTTTCAGCAATCAAAGGCATGTCACTCTATGATAAATGTGCCGACTTGGCCGGTATTCGAACTCACCTGAGGTTTTATTCCCAGCCACCTTACATGTAAGTTCTAGAAAGATCCGATCAGACTTGGCCAGTATTCAAACTCATCCAAGATTTTATTCCCAGCCACCTCACATATAAGTTTCAGAAAGATCCGATCAAAACTGAAGGGGCTACGGTGATGACAAGGTCAAAATTTGGCATTTTTAGCAATCAAAGGGATGTTACTCTAAAATAAATGAGCTGACTTGGCCAGTTTTCAAACTCATCCGAGGTTTCATCCCCAGCCACCTTACATATAAGTTTCAGAAAAATCTGATCAAAACTGAAGGGGCTACAGTAATGACAAGGTCAAAAATCAACATTTTCAGCCATCAAAGGGACATAACTCTACGATAAATGGGCTGACTTAGCCTGTTTTCAAACTCATCCAAGATTTTATCCCCAGCCACCTTACATATAAGTTTCAGAAAGATCCGATCAAAACTGAAGGGGTTATGGTGATGACAAGGTCAAAAATCGGCATTTTCAGCAATCAAAGGGACGTAAATCAATGATAAATGGGCCAACTTGGCCGGTATTCAAACTCATCCTAGGTTTTATCTCCAGCCACCTTACATATAGGTTTCAGAAAGATTCAATCAAAACTGAAGGGGCTACAGTGATGACAAGGTAAAAAATCGACATTTTCAGCCATCAAAGGGACATAACTATATAGTTAATGGGGCAACTTGGCCGGTTTTCGAACTCATTCCAGGTTTTATCCCCAGCCATCTTACATATAAGTTTCAGAAAGATCTGATCAAAACTGAAGGGGCTACAGTGGTGACAAGGTCAAAAATTGGCATTTTCAGCAATCAAAGGGGCCTAACTCTATGATAAATAGGCCACCTTTGCCTGTATGCGAAATCATCCGAGGCTTTATCCCCAGCCACCTTGCATATAAGTTTCAGAAAGATCCGATCAAAACTGAAAGGGCTACGGTGATGAAAAGGTCAAAAATCGGCTTTTCAGCAATCAAAGGGATGTTACTCTGTGATAAATGGACCAACTTGGCTGGTTTTCGAACTCATCCGAGATTTTATCTCCATCCACTTTACATATAAGTTTCAGAAAGATCCGATCAAAACTGAAAGGGCTACAGTGATGACAAGGTCAAAAATCAGCATTTTCAGCAATCAAAGGGACGTTACTCTACAATAAAAGGGCCGACTTGGTCAGTTTTCGAACTCATCCGAGATTTTATCCACAGCCACCTTACATAAAAGTTTCAGAAAGATCCGATCAAAACTGAAGGGGCTACGGTGATGACAAGGTCAAAAATCGACATTTTCAGCAATCAAAGGGACGTAACTCTATGATAAATCCGCGGACTTGGCCGGTTTTCGAACTCATCCGAGGTTTTATCCCCAGCCACATTACATATAAGTTTTAGAAAGATCCAATCAAAACTGAAGGGGCTACGGTGATGACAAGGTCGAAAATGGGCATTTTCAGCAATCAAAGGGATGTAACTCTATGATAAATGGGCCGACTTGACCGGTTTTAGAACTCATCCGAGTTTTTATCCCCAGTCACCTTACATATAAGTTTCAGAAAGATCCGATCAAAACTGAAGGGGCTACGGTGATGACAAGGTCGAAAATGGGCATATTCAGCAATCAAAGGGGCGTAACTCTATGATAAATGGGCCGACTTGACCGCTTTTCGAACTCATCCGAGTTTTTATCCCCAGTCACCTTACATATAAGTTTCAGAAAGATCCGATCAAAACTGAAGGCGCTACGGTGATGACAAGCATTTTCCCATAGTAAGTCTATGGGACCTTGTGGTTGCCATAGGAACCAAAGTTTTAGAGCGATTTCAAAAAAAAGTTTATGTCATCAATGCCCCACCAGAGGCATGCTACAGATGAAAAATGATTGAGATCAGCCTGCAGGATACAGAGATATAGCTGCTCAAAAGTGTGGACGGACGGACGGACGACGGACGACGGAGGACCCACTATACTATAAGCTGCCCTGGAGCCTTCGGCCAAGGTGAGCTAAAAACATTACAGTTATGCCCTGAAACTTTACAGACTGATTGGGGATTATAATAAGATGAACTAGTTAACTTTTGAAACAAGAGGCCCATGGGCCACTATGCTCACCAGAGCTCAGGTGGGCACTGCCAAATTGCAGCCATGTATTTTAACATGATATCATTTTAATCTGCCAAATGAACCCCCATATCCAAATGAGCATCAATGTGGACTCAGTATATGAAACATTAGGCCTTTTATGAAGTAGAGGGGGTGGGGCATGGACCCAATGGAGCCCTGGTTGGTATCACTAAATGTGTCTTATCACAAAGAACAAGAATATATATGGTTTAGCAGTGGGGATCTGCATGGCTGGAGATATAAGTGGAGGGGTTGGAGCATGCCCTGTCGTTCCCAGGAAAGCCCAAGATTGTTGTCCCTAAATGTGTCTCATCATAAGGACCAAGTATATATATGGTTTAGGGGTGGGAATCTGAACGGTTTCCAAGATATCCTTTCATGAAGTGGAAAGGAGAGGACTGGCCCCTGGGGACACCCCTACAGTAGGTGTGCTAATAATAAGGAACAAGAACATATATGAATATGGGGTGGGGATTTGAATGGTTTCTGAAATATATGGCCTTTTATGAAGTGGAAGGGCGGGACACATTGCCTCAGCACAAAGAGACCCCCAAGTTGGTGTGACTGAATGAGTCTTATCATAAGAAACAAGAATATATATGGTTTAGGGGTGGGGATCTGAACTATTTCTGAGATATGTGGCTTTTAATGAAGTCAAGCGGTGGAGCAAGGCCCGGGCATGCCCCGGGGACTCACAAGCTGGTGTCAATGAATGTGCCTTATCATAAGGAAGATGAATATATATGGTTTAGGGGTGGGGCTCTGAACAGTTTCTGAGATATAAGGCCTTTTGTGAAGTGCAGGGGTGGGGCAAGGCCCAGGGAGACCCCCAGGTTGGTGTCAATGAAAGTGTCTTATCATAAGGTACAAGACTATATATGGTTTAGGGGTGGGGATCTGTAAGGTTTCCGAGATATTGTGATATTATGAAATGGAAGGGGTGGGGCATGGCCCCAGCACATCCCTGGGGACCCCCAGGTTGGTGTCACTGAATGTGTCTCATCATAATGAACAAGAACATTTATGGTTTAGGGGTGGGGATCTGAACAGTTTCTGAGATATATGGCCTTTTGTGAAGTGAAGGGGTGGGGCATGGCTCCGGCACACCCCGGAAGACCCCAAATTTGGGGTCAATGAATGCGTCTTATCATAAGGAGCAAGAATATATATGGTTTAGGGGTGGGGATCTGTAAGGTTTCCGAGATATTGGGCCTTTTATGAAATGGAGGGGCGGGACATGGCCCCGGCGCATCCCGGGGGACCCCCAGTTTGATGTCACTGAATGCGTCTTATCAATAGGAACAAGAGTATATAGGGTTCACGGGTGGGGATCTGAATGGTTTCCGAGATATTGGGCCTTTTATGAAGTGGAGGGGGTGGGGCATGGCCTCGGCACATCCCGGAGGACCTCCAGGTTGGTGTCACTGAATGCGTCTTATCAATAGGAACAAGAATATATATGGTTTAGGGGTGGGGATCTGTAAGGTTTCTGAGATATAAGTCATTTTATGAAGTACTGGGGGCGGGGTATGGCCCCGGCACAACCTACTGGACCCCCAGGTTGACATAAAAGCATATGGGTGAGAGAAGTTTACTAAAGGAACATTTCAATGAAAGTTTTGTCAAAATATCTGCAAAGGCTTTGTAGTTAATGCCATTTTTCAATTTTCCCCATTATAAGTCTATGGAAAATCTAAGTTGCCATAGCAACCAAACTAATGAGCCGAATTTCATAAAAAACACAAAACCTGTAAAGGCAAATATGGTGAATATTTCCATAAACTTTCAGCCTCATAGAGCAAACGGTTTCTGAGGAGATGATTTTTTAAGTATTTTTTTTCTATTTTTTCATTTTGGTTTCCATGGCAACCAATACAAATGAGCAGTAGGCCTAAAATCATATGGCAGATAGTATATTGCCTAAGGAATATTTCTATGAAAGTTTTGTCAAAATATCTGCAGTGGCTTGGCAGTAAATGCCATTTTTCAATTTTCCCCATTATAAGTCTATGGAAACTCTAAGTTGCCATAGCAACCAAACCAATGAGCTGAATTTCATAAAAAACACAAACTTTCAATCCCCCAACCCAAGGATGCTACAGATGAAATTTGGACTCAATCGGCCCAGTGGCTTCAGAGGAGATGTCGTTTGAAAGTGTTGACGACGCAGACGCAGACGCAGACGACGACGACGACGACGGACAACTGCCTATCCTAAAAGCTCCCCCGGAGCCTTCGGCTCTGGTGAGCTAAAAAAAAAACTGATCTTTTTTACTCGAGTTATGGCCCTTTGAAACATTTGGGGCTTTAAGATTGTAAACAAGATATCTCAAAAACGATTTCTGTCGTGGCCCTTTGGAACGTTGGACATTTTAAGCTTGTAGGCCAGATATCTCAAAAACCATTACAGCTATTGCCCTGAAACTTTACAGACTGATTGGGGACGATGAGAAGATGAACTGACTAACTTTTGAAAAAAAAAATCTGATTTTTTTATTTATTTGAGTTATGGCCCTTTGAAACTGGGAGTTTTAAGCTTGTAAGCAAGATATCTAATCTTGTAAGCAAGATATCTGAAAAATCATTAGAACTATTGCGCTGAAACGGGGATGATAAGAAGATGGACTGATTAACTTCTGAATTTTTTTTCTTGAGTTATGACCCTTTGAAACTTTGCGCGTTTTAAGCTTGTAAGCAAGATATCTCAAAAACCATTACAGCTATTGCCCTGAAACTTTACAGACTGATTGGGGACGATTAGGAGATGAACTGATCAACTTTTTAAAACAAGAGGACTTTGATGGTCCTATTTCGCTCACCTGAGCTAACAGATTCAAAGTTTCAGGAAGTTCCAATCTTTACCTGAGAATTTATGCTGATGACAAGGTCAAAAATAGGTATTTTCAGCATTCAAGGGAATGTAACTCTATGAGAGATAGGCATACATTACCAGTATTTAAACACATCCAAACTTTCATTCCCAACCTACTTATATGCTAGTTTCAGGAAGATTCAATCAAAACTAAAGGACTTATGGTGATGACAAGGTACAAAATAGGCATTTTCAGCAAAGAAGGGGACTTAACTCTATGAGTAATGTGCCAACAATGTTACCGTAGTTTGTAAACACATTCAAGCTTTTATCCCTAGCTTACTTATATGTAAGTTTCAGGAAGATCCAAGCAAAACTTAGGGACTTAGGATGATGACAATGTCAACTTGAGCGATGACAAATATTTTCTACAAGAGGGCCCAATGGCCCTGTATCGCTCACCTGTGTACTAGAAAATCATTAGTGTAGGAGACCATTTGACATTGCTGCATACTAAATATCTAAGCTCTGAGCCTTATCGTTTCGGAGAAGAAAATGTGTGATGTTTTTTCCAGTATAAGTCTATAGGAGCTAATGAGTCCTGGGGCATGGCCAATTTTGACCCAAAGGGCACGGTTGGCAGGATTTATGTAGGCGACCATTTTATGTTGCTTTATACTAAATATCTAAGGTCTGTACTTCATGGTTTCAGAGAAGAAGATTTTTGAAGCTTTTTTAACATTATAAGTTTATTGGCGTTAAGGGGCCACAGGATTTGGCCAGTTTGGACCCCAGAGGCATGATTGGCAGAATTCATGTAGGCGACCCACTCGACATTACTACATCCTAAATACCTAAGCTCTGGGCCTTATGGTTTCAGAGAAGAAGGCTTTTGAAGTTTTTTTTCCATTTTAAGTTGTTTCTTTTTTCCATTTTAAGTCTATGGTAGCTAATGGGCCCATGGGTGTGACCAATTTTGGCCCAAGGGGCATGGTTGGCAGGATTTCTTAAGATGACCCTTTCATGTTGCTACATACTAAATATCTAAGCTCTGGGAGGTGTGGGTTCAGGAGAAGATTTTTTTCCCATTACAAGTCTATGGGAACAAATGGGCTCATGGACGTGGCCAATTTTGACCCCAGGGGCATGGTTGGTAGGATTTATGTAGGTTACCACTTAACTTTGCTACATGCTATATATTTAAGCTCTGGGCCCTGTGGTTTCAGAGAAGAAGATTTTTGAAGTTTTTCCACTTGTAAGTCTATGGAAACTAAAGAGCCCTGGGGTGTGGCTATTTTGGATCTCAGGGGCATAATTGGCAGGATTTATGTAGGTGGCCACTTGATGTTGCTATATACTAAATATCTAAGCTCTGGGCTTTATGGTTTCAGAGAAGAAGATTTTTTAAGTTTTTTTTTTTCCATTATAAGTCAATGGGAGCTGATGAGCTCGGGTGTGGCCAATTTTGACCCCAGGGGCAGGGTTTGCATGATTCATGTAGGTGACTA
Organism: Lucinisca nassula; assembly: GCA_963580285.1. NCBI lineage: Eukaryota > Metazoa > Mollusca > Bivalvia > Lucinida > Lucinidae > Lucinisca > Lucinisca nassula. The sequence continues at coordinate 76,777,172 of OY757014.1, forward strand.
TTTTATGTTGCTAGATACTAAATATCTAAGCTCTGTGCTTCATATATATAGTATCAGAGAAGAAGATTTTTGAAGCTTTTTTCCGTTATGAGTCTGTGGAAGCTAAGGGGCCCCAGGGCGTGGCCCATTTGGACACTAGGGGCATAATTGGCAGGATTTATGTAGGTGACCACTTGCCATTGCTACATGCTAAATATCTAAGCTCTGGGACCTGTGGTTTCAGAGAATATTTTTGAAGCTTTTTTCCATTATGAGTCTATGGGAGCTAAGGGGCCCCGGGGTGTTGCCCATTTGGACCCCTGGGGCATGATTGGCAGGATTTATGTAGGTGACCACCTGCCGTTGCTACATGCTAACTATCCAAGCTCTGGGCCCTGTGGTTTCAGAGAAGATTTTTTAAGCTTTTTTCCAATATGAGTCTACGGGAGCTAAGGGGCCCCGGGGCGTGGCCCATTTGGAATCCGGTGGCATGGTTGGTAGGATTTATGTAAGAGACCACTTGCCATTGCTACAGGCTAAATATCTAAGCTCTGGGCCTTGTGGTTTCAGAGAAGATTTTTTATTTTTTTGTTCCATTGTAAGTCTATGGGAGC
>OY757014.1:76777964-76801225 GCA_963580285.1 Lucinisca nassula
GCCCCCCCCCCCCCCCCTACAATGGGTTAAAAACTTTGACGTAAATGTGGACTACGATGCAGATGCCTTCCAATGCCGACGCCGGGGGTAGTGCAATAGCTCTTCCTAGACTTCTTCTGGGCGAGCTAAAAACTGTCACAAGAAACCTAGTCTTCTATTTGCTAGTGCTATAGTACATACATGTGGAACATATGTCCAAAAGCTGATTTAGTAGTAGAGGACAACGGGAGCAGAAAACACAAAGAAAGAAGAACTTATATCTTTTAAATAGATGTATGTTTTTTTTTAAAGGAACTAGCCTTCATTTTAGCTGGTCTTAATTACCAAACATTATATTTAAATATGTTATATACATGTAAATATAAATTTATTCTGTTGTAAATCACAGGGCTGGAAAACTCTCCAAAATTTCACTTGTCCTGCAATACCAAGGGCATGTAGATTTTGGTAAAATTTCATAGGAACTAGACAAAACTTTTACTCAACCAGCTCGGCACTGTAGAAATCACCATTCATTGGCGTTTCAGACCCTTACTGCAAGAAGTGACATTTATAAAGAATCATTCTTCCCCCTTTCTTTATTTCTACTGATACCGCATTGACCATTACCGCAAGGTACATTACATACACTCCAGGTTTGCAGGATGAAAGCCTACACAGAAATCATGTAATTACGGTAGGGATCTTTAACCTGCACAGGGGATGGTTCTCCCTGCACAGGGGGGCTCCAGTTAACGTCGTCCCGATCCAAAGGACATTGCACTTTATGATATTCATTCCTGCAAATGATGCCAATGGAGTGTGATCGGACACGGAAATTTTATCGTCCCTGCCGGGGATCGAACCCGGGACCTTTAGCTTCAGAGGCAAGTGCACTAACCACTGAGCTATCGCTCCACAGCTATTAGAGATTGGAATGACCTTCCCTATTCCATTAGGTGCTGATGACTGTGTAACTAAGTTCACCTCTTTGGTTACAGCTAGGGACTAACTTCCCATATCGCAGGTCCTGGTGTATGAATGTCATTTGACGTGTCACCAGTAACAATTCCGATTCTGACAGTGACACATCAAATGACATGCATTGGTTATTTTAGGAGAGTTCACCTACATATTTTATTTATTTATTTATTTTACAGACTTGCCTACCCCCTGGGACAGAAAATAGTAAGATCCCATAAAAGAATCGTAAGATTCAAAGTTTATACATTAGGGATTTAAGGTATCTAATGTGAGGTCAAAATAAGCCCATTGCCCCGCGTGTTTTTTTTTTGTTTTGTTTTGTTTGACTGCAATGAATCGGCCGATTCAGATTTTCTTTTTTTCCTCATGTTTTTTTTATTCCTTTATAAAGGCATCTATCTTGCCGATCATACCAAAACGAATTTGTGAAATGAACTTTGATTGGATTACTTCCCTATCATTAGCCAATCAAATTTAATTTAATTTCGCAACGAGATCAAGCCAGAAACGACAACTATAGGAGGTTTTAGTAAGTGTTTCCCCCGCCCTATTTAGCATGGCATGGCGCCATGCCCCTTGTCTCTTGCACCATGCCCTTTTTCCCAGCGCCATGTCCTTTTTCAGAAAGAGTAAATGTTGCCCTACATTTTGCAACAAAAATCACTGAAATTGCCCCAAAAATAACAAAGTTATGCCTGTTTTAAATAAGGACTATTTTAGACACTTTTTAGTAATAAGTTGTTGCCTATTTGACAGCCCATCTTAATGGCTGACTGCTAATCCCCCTGTTTATTATACTTGATTATGTCACTTTAAGAAGGCATGACTGTATTTTGTTAACAAGTGAGTGATGTCAGTTTAACAAAGGAAGTGTGAAAGTGTGCCCGACAAGTGTCATGTCCCTGTTTATGTGTATTAGAGAATAGGAGCTGTAGCCCAAACATGTTCCAAACTTATCTTGTTTGTATCAGTGATCAGCTTGCTTTCAAAACTTAAACTTCTTGTAACACATATCTTCACTTAGCATAAAAACCAGACAGTATAATTTACCATTGAAGACAAAGGGTAAGAGAAGGATCTTTTTATTTCAAGTTGAGAGATGTGCCCATTTAGCAAGGTGCTGCATGTGAATGTACCCTTTTACACGGTCATTCACATTTAAAGTACCATTTTTAGATATTTTCACACGCTGAAAGTGCCCTTTTCCTGACCAGCAGTCCAGCACCATGCCCTTTTTAGAAGCTGGGGGAAACACCATTTTAGGAATTCCGTTTATGACGTCATTCTTGCGTATGCAGAAAGCACTGGCCATCAATTGAAATGGCCATCACTATTCAAATGTATTGGCGGAACTTAAAATACTAAAAATATTCAGACATTTTGAAAGAAAATATACACGTTTACATTGACATAATGCCTTGAGAAGGAAAGAATAATATTTTGCTTTTATTACTGAAGTTCATTTATCCTGGCTCCATTGACGAAAATCTCTTCGTGAATGACCCATGTCAATGGCCTGAGATACCGTTATTGACGAAAGCTTACTTACAAAATAAGTTTTTTACGTAACTTAGTTTTTTTTTCGCTATCCAAGTATAGCTATCACATACGGACAGAACTCTTATCCTATCTACATGTGCAATTTTAATAAATTGAAGATTCCTGTGGACAGGTAGCCTAGTTTTGGTTTAACCCATTTAGGACCAAAAACCCCAAAACGGGTACCCTGGCAAACAGTGCATGCCCAGAGCGAAGTGTCTGATTAGGGCCTCCGCTGTTTGCTAACAGTTCAGTCATTTTCCTAATAAATTTTGAAGAAAACACAGCCTGACACCCCTAACTTTCAAAATGAACTTCTGCTATATGTAAGTTGGAAGATTCCATTTGGTACACAAAAAAGGATAAACATTACATGTATTTTATTTCTAGTAGTAGTAAACATCATGTACAATTAAATACATTGAAATTAACAAATAAGACCTGACAGTAAGCCTGAGGTTTATAAATATCATTTCCTAAAACAAACTGATTTACATTACATTTGAGTGATATGACTGAAGATACTGAGTAAATTGGTTGTGATTGAGACAGACAGATAACAGACAGACAACCAGACAGGCAGACGATTTGACAGACTAACAAACGCATGGACAGTTAGACAGACAAATAAACAAACTGACAGCCGAAATAAACTAATGAGTGGACTGACAGTCGAGTCAACGTTGGTTCGATGTCATGCCGTCGACACCCACTCTAACTGAGGCAAAAAAATGTCTTGTTTCCGGAAACCTTACCGACCCTACTTTTGTGGGACCTACCCAAACTTTTTTTGAGACCTCTGAGAATTTTTCTTTTATTTTAAGGGTGTTTTTCAAAGAATTTATGCTTTTCACATACAAAAAAGCTTTCAAAAAAAAAAAAGTTTGCCTACCTACCTACCCATATAATTATTTTGAAGTTTCCGCAAACACAACATTTTTATTTTTGGCCTGACTTCAATGTTGCATGACCGTTGAGATGAGAGAGAGAGGTTTGACTGACAAACTGACAGTAGACAGACAGACCGACTAACAGATGAATGAACGGACAGTTAGACAGACAAATAAACATACTGACAATCGAAAAAAAAACTAACTTCAATGTCACATGACTGTTGAGATGAGCATGTTTGACTGGTTCTTGTATCCAAGAAGATATTGTATCTACAGCTAAGCTAATAAGCCATTAACCCTTTTTGTACCAAATGGAATCTTCCTCCTTATATATAGCAGGAGTCCATTTCAAAATTTAGGGGTGTCACTGTGTCAGGTTGTGTTTTCTTCAAAATTTATTTGGAAAATGGCTGAACTTTTTGCAAACAGTGTAGGTCCTGATCAGAGGCTATGTTCTGTGGCATCTGATCTGGGCCTGCACTGTTTGCCACCAACCCCTTTTGGGGTTTTCGGTACCAAATGGGTAAATGTAAGGGCTGGGCAGGTTGAACAAATCTACCAGATTTTACTGTAATATCTTGCACTTGCAAAGGAGTGTTTCATTCTCATGCACTGAAAGGGTGCTCTACGTTTGTTTTGAATTTAATGTTCCAATCCCACTGAGTCTTGATGGGTCCGAGCACTGGGCAAATGACATCTTATTAAGCAACGCCGTATTATCACCAATGCAACGTTCTGACATTTCATTGACGTTGCAAAGTCAAATTCAGTGCATCGCTTTGATGTTGGTTTGATGTAGACACGACATTGTTGACACGTTACATGTCGTTGACGTGGAGTTATTTAACGACAAACTGCAATTTACATTTAGAAGGAGAGATGTAGGGCATGGCAAACTCAGAGAGAGAGGACCCTGTTCGGTTGTACGTGCAATATATCTTTAAGCAGATATCAAAAAGAATAACACTTCCGATTTGCCGTCATGAAAAACACCCCTATGCGATCTTGACCCCCTCAATCCCCAGTTTTATATGGTAAAACTGGGGTTTACAGGGATAAACATTATTTTTCTTATTTCTGCTCAAAAACATAGATTGTGGGTACTCAATAGAACCGGCTCGTTGCGGCGGTTCTATCGAGTCCCTGCAATCTATATTTTGAGCAGAAGAAAGAATATCACAATTTTTCATCTTAAAAATGTTCATGTTTTGGCCGAAAAACTGATTAAGTATTTGTACAGCCATGATTTCATAAAGCGAAATTTCACACCTGGCAGCATATCAGTGTTTCTCCCATTACCTTACGTTAGAATTCACCAAAAGTTTAAAAGAATTCCACTGTTTTATGCTGTAATCAACACTTTATCTGTCCCACTGCCTTAAAGAAATACGACAGTTGACTGCCAGGGCTTTTCCGATTCTATTTTTAGACCCGGGAGTACATTGCGAAAAAGCTCCTATTGTCCCAGTACAAACGTGTGCTTACCCGAAACAAACTGGAATAATTTACCCATTTTTTTTACAAACACCGAAATTCATACAGAATTCAGCCATGGTCGTACTTATGACATGAAAATAGTACTCCTTATGACCAAATTGTAAGGGTCAGCTGGTAAGGGTAGGCAAGTCTGATTTTATTCCTGCCTTCTTTTCTGTTTTAGCTGGACATGGGATATGCAAATACTGGACCTAGGACACAGGGTTCCGGGTCATTTCGGCCCATAACAAAATCGGCCCATGTCAAAATCGGCCCATAGCAATTTCGGCCCATAAATGACTTCAAGGCTGTAATGAGGGTCAATTTTATCAGCCAAAATTAAAAAAAAAGAAAGATATAGTTAATTATGATAAAAATACATGTGTATACAATTTATTTTTACCCCTTTTCACCGCTAGGCATTTGTATCATTATTTTCAATAATTACCTTCCTCAGATGCGAGTCTTCTCGCAGTGCAAACTTTGATATGGAATATAAGAAATACAAATAATATAAAAGAGGGTGTGTTTATTTAGAAAAAAGATTGTATATTTATGAACTTGGAAATTGTAGTTTGTTTATTTGTTTATATTGTTGGCACCTGTCGGTATGCAAAATGATAAATAATCACTTTACGTTGTTACCTTTATCGACACGTGCCTTAAAGTAACAAACAGAACGATTTTCATATTACTCATATCTCAGTCATTAATGGGGCACGTGCCAATCCGCCGTAGTGTATGTCTCCTAATGCGTGTCTTTAATTCTTACTTTAAATTTGTTTCTTGCTTTCGGATTCGTTAAATATGAGTGTTATTGGGCAAGGGCGCATCGATGGCTATATGTGGACTTAGCGTCAGGGCCCAACGACGACTCACATCAGCCTGTGCATCCGCGCAGTCTGATTTGTGTGTAACTATGAGTCATAAAGTAGCCAAAGCTCCCTCATGCCTCCAGCGATCATGACCATACTGTGCGGCTGAGCAAGTCGAGCTGGGTATGCTGGGCTCGTGAAGTAGTCAAAGCTTCCTCACGCCTCCATCGATCATGACCATACTATGCGGCTGAGCATTACGTAAATGGAAGTGTTGAAAAGCAGAAATAAGAAAAACAATGTACACAACGATCTCGAAACCCCTTAATTTTTCATAAGCCCAATGTGACTGTGAACAACGCTTGATGTCAGTTTTCTAACCATTGCCTGCAGTGAAAAAAACAATCAAATATTTAATAAAACCTAAAAGGATTTTCAAAATTCTTAAAGAATGCATTTTCTTTTCTATATATATCCATTCGAAAACACAAAAAAAAAACAAACATAGTGCATTCTTTCATTTTCTCCAAAATGATTACTTTTCCAACAAAAAACTGTGAAAAAACGGTGGCGGTTCTAACGAGTACGCACAATATATCTCATGGATCAGAAATAAGCATAATAATATATACCCTACCGACGCCAAGTTCTGCAACGGAAGGTCAGGTGGTTTTCACGTGGTACTGCGGTTTTCGCCCACACCTGTTTAACGATTGGCTCGACATAAGTCATTATGTCATAAATATTTTATTTATTAATCGAGGATTTTTTTATGCATCACGAAAACACGCCTATATAATTTTGATCCCCGTGAACCCCACTTTTATATAGTAAAACTGGGGTTTACAAGGGTAAACCTTATTTTTTCTAAATTATTTATGCTCATACTATAGATTGTGGGTACTCGCTGGGGTGGTTTTTTGCATCCATGCAATCAAAGATCATGAACCGATGGATATTTCTTTCATAATACTTTCTTTCTGATGTTATTTTTGTTACTTTATGAAACAATATTAATTTCTAAAACTAAACTTTTTTTTTCACTTTATAAAATAGAAGTGTAGGCAATGATCCATTCCAAATAGAAAATACAGGTAAAGGTTAATCGACCCTTTACTTTAATTAGTAAGTTTGAGATTTGGCTGTACAAGCATACCAATTATACACAAACATAGTAATTATACCATCATCATGTTTTTATGGGCCGATTTTGTATGGGCCGATTTGGTTATGGCCGATTTTGTCATGGGCCGATTTTGTTATGGGCCGAAATGTCCAGGGACCGGACACAGACATTACGGACCCAGCACCTCAGTTATTGGCGTGGGTGAATGAACGGCTGAAAGACATGTCACTACTGAATAAACTAAAAAGTTAAGACCAGACCTCTTCCGAAATTTCTGCTGGCAAACTTTTGATCAGTAGATTCCTATCTCGAATGAACTCTTCCTTTGCCCGCTCAAGCAACTCAAAGTTGCTCACATCATCGGAAAAGTTTTCTTTCATTCCTGACATTCTGTAAAGTCACTAATGTTAGTAGAAGCTGTATGATTTGCCGGCAATACGCGAATTCGCTCTTTCTTCACGTTTTGACTTCCATGTTTATTACCCAGCATTCATGCAATCTCCGGTTTGGAACGAGACAGTTCACCGATCAGAATCAGATCAGAACTGTTACTCAGAATCAGAACTGTTACTGGTGACACGTAAAATGATATTCATACACCGATAAGCGTACACCATAAGCGTATTGGTTATTGTAGGAGAGTTCTGGAGAGTTACACCGACACATTTTATTTATTTATTTATATTTACATGTATTTATTCCTTCTCTCTTTTCTGTTTTAGTTCTGAGACCTAATGTCTTCAGTGAATTACTTGCTCAGGGCACTATCTATCTTTATCTATCTTATCTTCTTATACTGAGTCGGTCATATCTGGCCATTACCTCAGTTGATTGGGTGACTAAATTTAGAATTTAGCTGAAAAAAAAAGAGAGAGGCACTGGATGCGTCCTTAAAACTATTTACAATCTGCATAACAGAGGTATCCTAAAACGCATACCTCTGAGACCCAATCTTACACTGTGCGGGCTTTGAACTCTTCTGCGGACTTGGCATTCACCGCAGAGGAGGGAAGACTATTCCATTGGGGAATAGTTCTAGGAAAAAAACGAGTTCTTCAGGGCATCACTATAGGACTGGTATCTACGATATTGTGAGTCGTTTAATTTTGATGCCCTTGTTTGGGTCGACAGTGTTACAGGGGTCAAGTACCTATCTTTATCAATAGACACTGAATCAGAGTGTATCTTGTAGAAGAAGGTTAAAGAGGACTGCTCACGACGGGCCTCAATGGGCCGGCCACTCTAGCTCATTAAGCATGTCACCGACGCTACTTCTATTTCGCCATCGCCTACAGGTCCATCGAGCAGCTGTCCTCTGCACCTTCTCCACCTGCTGAGTCTGAGTTTTAACACAGGGTTGCCAAATGGGTGATGCATATTCGAGTTGAGGGCGAACCAATGTTTTATATGCAACATCCTTTGTCTGCCTAGGTGCAAAAGCCAAGTTCCGTCTAAGGAATCCCAAAGTCCTAGTTGCTTTAGATGTAATCTCTGAGATATGTTGACCCCAATCAAGATCGTCAGTGATGGTGATACCAAGATATTTGGCGGATTGAACATGCTCCAAAACTTGCTGGTGAAGAGTATAGTCAAACTTAATTTGCTTGTCCGGAGGGTGTCGTGACACTCTCATTGAGTGACATTTGGCCACATTGAACTTCATTTGCCAATCGGCCTCCCACTGTGCAAGTTGATCCAGGTCATCTTGTAAAATAAGACAGTCAGAAGGAGAATATATGTTCCTATACAGGACACAATCATCAGCAAACAAACGGACCGATGACCTGATATTATCGGGGAGATCATTAATGAAAACCAAGAAAAGGACCGGTCCAAGGACCGAACCTCGGGGGACTCCAGATAAAACAGGGACTGGATCAGACGCTTGGCCATCAAGTACAACTTGTTGTGAGCGCCCAGAGAGCCATGAGCTAATCCACCTATGCGTGGATCCTCTTATCCCATAGTACTCCAGTTTATGTAATAGCCTTATGTGAGGTACCTTGTCAAAGGCCTTAGCAAAGTCCATGATGATCAAGTCAGTCTGTTTGTGGCCACGATTTATGGCCCCATCCAGATTGCTCACAATGTCATGGTAAAATTGAACAAGCTGCGTTTCGCAAGACCTTTGACTCCGGAAACCATGTTGACAGTCAGCAAGAATGCTCTCAAAGGCTAAGTGCTTGTTGATGTTGCTTACTAATATATGCTCCAAGGTTTTGCAACAGATGCATGTTAGCGACACTGGTCTATAATTTGCTGCATCATATTTTTCCCCTTTTTTATAGACCGGGGTTACATTTGCTTGTCGCCAGTCATCTGGTACAGTGCCCTGGGCAAGTGATTGATTGAAGATAAAGGCCAACACAGGAGATATTTCAGCACTACATTCCTTAAGTACCCTGGCATTCAGGTCATCGGGCCCAGATGCCTTATGTATCTTGAGCTTACCTAACAGTTTAGCGACCCCATTGGGATCAACTGTTATGTCCCCCATAGAGGGGAACGGACTTGCACCTTTAGATGGTAGCTCATCATCAGTTTCACGCGTTAATGCTGATTGAAACTGTTTATTGCAAATATTAGCCTTATCGCGCGCATCTGTTTTTAGAATTCCATTTTCCCTTAGCGAAGTGATCCCAAACGCATCCTTTTTCAGGGACTTTACGAATGACCAAAACTTTTTAACTTTACCATTCTTTTGGGGACTATCGGGATCTATATTGTCATCTTCAAAGGTAAAGATGCTGGAAACATGCTTCCAATATGCATCTCTTATAACCTTTTGCACATGTGCTCTGAACCGTTTGTAATGGTTCTTAACGTCAGGGCTGCTAGACTTGCGAGCACGAAAATACATTCTATTCCGTCTTCTGATGAGATGCTTAATCGTGTTATCGATCCATGGTGCCCTATATTTTGTTTTGGTCATTTTAGTTGGTATAAACCTTTCCATTGCCGTGGTTAATTCGGACTTAAAACTGACCCACAGGTCATTAACTGACATGTGTGAGAGGTCAGAGGAAAGGAACGAATCCTTAAATCGCGCCATATGGTCTCGCAGACCATCCATATCCGCACGTTTGTAGAGAAAAACTTTACGCGGGACTTGTCTGATTCGTTTAGCTTTTATGTCATACTCAACAAGGACTATGTCATGATCAGCTTTGCCAATCGGGGGCATCCCCTTAACTCGGCTTACTGGGGATGGAGAATTTGTAAACAATAAATCAAGGGTCTTTTCTTGTCGGGTGGGTATGTTAACAACTTGGGCCAGGCAGTGTTCTTTAATTATGTCCAAAAGTTGTTGCTGTGTCTGCCTTTTAGGCACCCCATGGGGCACCTGCATGCTGCTCCATTCAATGTCACACTGTACCAGATGACTTGCTCTTCTCTCGCGGTTTATTTTGGTCTTTGAGTGTGTGTATCGCTTATATTATTTTGTTATGGTTAGCCATGCAACTGACCATTTTGTGGGAAAGTATCTGTCCTTTTGGCTTTCCGCTATTGATGTTTTCATTAGGGTCTAGTTGTTTCTCGTTTGTGCTTCTTTCCCTTTGGTGTCTCTGATGGGAGCTGTGGGTTAATTGTATTGATTCCTGATCATTGCCTTCTCTTCTATTCTGCATGCAAATGCTACTCCGGTCATCCTGGATGGGTTCGAAGTCATATCAGGCGTTCTCCAGGGGACTGTGCTTGGTCCAGTTCTGTTCCTGTGCTTCATCAATGGCCTACCAGAGACGACCTTGTCTTATGACACCAAACTGTTCTCTGATGATAGCATGCTCTTTAAGATAATCGACAATGACACTGACAGAGAGCTACTCCAAAGGGACCTATCAGCATTGGAACTCTGGGAAGAAGCTTGGCAGATGGGTTTGAACCCAACAAAGTGTGTTGTACTGAGGACCTCTTCCAAGAAAAAGAAAGCTCGTCAGACAAACTACATGTATCAACTTCATGGATGCACCCTGGAAGTGGTAGATGCAAGTAAACACCTTGGAGTGACATAAAAGAAGGCTTGTAATGGGATCAGCACATCCAGAATACCATAGACAATGCCAATAGAACAATTGGATTCCTGCGCAGAAACCTGATGGACTATACACGACCTGTCAACAAGACCTACAAGACGATAGTATGTCTTTTATTTAATAGAGCAACTGCCATCGATCTGTAATCCCCATCAGCAAACCAGCACCAAATCTCTGGAGAAAGTCCAACGAAGAGCGGCCAGAACCCTAGGATGTGTCAGCAAGATGCTAGATGACCTTAACTTGGGGCCTAGCGATGTACGGAGAAGACACGACAGGCTTAGCATGCTTTACAGAATAGAGCACAGTCTGTTAGATATACCTGCTAACAGATACCCGAGCCGAAGTGATAGCCGCACCAGAGGACCAGTGAAGTTTTTTCAGGAGAATCACCAACTCGAACTACTCCAATTCCCTTTTCCCGAGGACAGCCAGGGACTGGAACAGACTACCGTCCAGAGTAGTGTCTGCATCCACCATGGAAGACTTCAGGTTACTCCTCTAGGAGAAAACAGCTCCAACACTGACAGAAAAGACATCACTGTACATAGTTTTAACCTGGTTTTACTTTTACCAACTTGTAAATAGGTCCTGGAGCTTGCTGATGCCATCACACTACCTTGCCCCGCAGAGTCAATTACGTTCTATGAAGATCCCGACTCTAAAACTAGAAGAAGAAGAAGAAGAAGAAGAAGAAGAAAGGAGAAAAGTATGATGCAGCTAATTATAGACCGGTGTCGCTCTTATGCATCTGTTGCAAAACGCTAGAGTATATATACTCAGATTCAATGAAAACGCACCACTTTTATAATTTTAATTTCTTTAGTTTCAGGTAAGAATTGACTGACTTTTTCAAGTGATAGATACGGGATTGTAAAGTTGTCACCGAAGCACGAGTTTGTTTGACACAAATACTGCATGATTTTCATGATGTGCACGTGCAAAATGCAAAAATTGCAAAATTTTCGTAATCACCATATTTTGGCACTTTCTTTCCTGTCATTATAAGGTCCGGATTTCTTAAGTTAAAAACCCAGCAAAACATTTCATAAGAACAAGCCAATGAGGCGTCTAAGTAAAGTCGATCGTCATCGTGCCTCGGTATGGTTGAAGGTGGGCTTTCATACCGTCGAGTCGCAGAGCGTTTGGGTTGGGCTACGGGGTCTGTGGACGATAGACAACGCATTGGACGTTAACGTGTTAGCAAGGGCCGGTACATTGTTTTGAGTCATTTACGCGGCCGATTCAGGACGTCTGTGGAAACTGCCAAGGAGGCAGTCGGAATCCATAACCTACGCGTAAGTGCTTTAACTGTACGGCGGCGTCTCCAGGAACGCGGTATTTCTAGCCATAAGACGTATAGGGGAACGTTTTGGCTGCGGAACGTTGAACCAATCGCTTTAACTGTTGTCGACAGCGTACCCAATGGACATCAACAGCGTTGGCGTGTGTACTGTTCACGGACGATTCCCGTTTTTGTGTTGAACTGTTTGATAGGCGGCGTAAAGTATGGCGTTGATATGGGGGTTGATTTCAAGACAGTTGTGTTAAACAGGTGTCACGTTGGGGTGGTGGTAGCGTAATGGTGTGGGGAGGGATCTCATGGCACCACAAAACCCGACGCACCGTTGTTGATGGCAATTTGACGGCACGTCGTTATATTGATGAAATCTTAGAGCCTGAGGTGGTACCGTTTTTACGCAATAATGGTGACGTTACGTTTTTCCAACAGGACGGTGCACGTGTTCATTCTGCGAGGCTAACCATGGACGTTTTCAATCAAAATTGTGTGCAAGTTCTTCATTGGCCTGCCTTTTCACCGGATTTAATTTAAACCCAGTTGAGCACCTTTTGGACCAGCTCGGAAAACGTGTCTACAGCCGACGTCATCCGCCAATCAACCATCAGCAGCTTGCAATCGCACTACAGGAAGAATGGGACAACATCCAGCAAGACCAGATACAGCGTTTAATTCGGAGCATGAGGCGTCGATGCCAAGTAACACTTGATGCTAATGGAGGACATACATGTGATTTTGATTTTTCGGGTGTGTGGACTTATTCGCGTCTCCGTAACTCTGCATCCCATGAAATGCTGTAGCTCTGTAGTGAGTCTGTGGATAAGTTAGTGATAATTCATAAAACGTGATCACATGCTGGAAATATTGTGAATCAATTGAAATTTGAGGTATAGTACTAGTGGTGCGTTTTCATTGAATCTGAGTAAATTAGCAAGCAACATAAACAACCCCTTAGCATTTTAAAGCATTCTTGCTGACTGTCCGCACGGTTTCCGAAGTCGAAGGTTTTGGAAACACAACTTTTCCCAATTCTACCACGACATAGTGAGCAATCTGGACGGGGACATTAACCGTGGCCACAAACAGACTGACCTAATTATCAAGGCCTTCGACAAGGGTCGCGCAGAAGAGGTTACTGTATAAATTGGATTGTTATGGGATAGTAGGATTCAGACTCAGGTGGATTAGCTCATGGCTGTCTGTGTGCTCACAACAACTTGGACTTGATGGCCCAGTGTCCGATCCAGTCCATGTCTGGTGTCCTCCAAGGTCCGGTACTTGGACTGGTCCTTTTCTTGGTGTTTATAAATGATCTCCCTGATAACACCAGGTCATCTGTTCATTTGTTTGGCGATGTTTGTGTTTTGTAAAGGAATATATATACTCCTTCTCACTGTCGTATCATACAAGATGACCTGGATAGCCTGGCACGTTGGGAGGCCGATTGGCAGACGAAGTTCAATGTGGCCAAATGTCATTCAATGAGGGATGTCAGGGCACCTTCCAGACAAGCACATTAAATTCAACCACTCATTACACCAGCATACATTGGAACAGGTTCAATAAAGAGCTAAAAGGTTGCCTTTGGAAACAAAGAACACGTAAAAGAACAAAAAGCGGAGAATCGGTTTTATTGAGTCTCTTCATACACAGCACTTTTGAACAGTCCCAAAGGAATTTTACTATATCTGGATTTGCCTGTTCCAGCTATGTATAAGCCTGTTTCTGCAGCTAAGGTCGAAAAAAATCATATCTCTTATTCAACGGCCCAGACGGGGATGCAGCAGCATGTTGTGAAGCATGGAGAATATGACAGGACATTAAAGAAGTCATGGCCATTCACTGCACCTGGGCTTAGTTCAAGATGTCTTGACACAGTCTTGCCTCTGGACCCAGCTAGGTCACGAAGACAGAGTGAGGTTGGCTCTGCGCGCCTGTTCCTCACTATAATCCAATTCACAGCGCATGTCATCTGATTCATATACACACAGTCATAGCAGGCACACACACACAAGCCACACAAACAGCTGTCCTGTAGCGATGGGCGAGCGGTGAAGCAGCAGGTGAGGTAACACTTGAAGCTGTAGTTGCGGACCTGCACACAGGCGGCTTGGTTCTATATGTTCGTTTTCCCCAAGAACGAATGCCGGTCTCGGTAGCCCAGTCGGGTGCGCGTCTGACTGGTGATCAGGAGGTCGCGGGTTCGATACCTGCTGGGGTAGGCAACATTCTTTCTTCGAGATCATGAACTCTTTTCCACAGTTATTCTCTCCCTTCCGCTAAACCAAGAAGGACAGTTGTCAGTTTCTGGCGAAAGAATGTGCACTGTGCTGGTTAACCGCTTACGTATAAGCATGCCCAGGAAATGTGTGGATAGGTAAACTGACCGGCTCAAAAATGATCTAAAATAGTGTTTACTGGGCCGTTAAACTCCAAAACAAACAAACAATTCTCAAGAACGAAGAAGTATGGAGAATTCGGCACGGGCAGTCGAACTGAGTGACGGAGCACTGCCCACCCCTTTAGCATGGTGAAGGGACAAGAAAAGGTGCCCTAAACAATTGCCTGCTTCAAAACCCCTGGCTGGTTAATCGCGATCAGCGTGAAGTAGAAGTAAAACAAAGATCAGGAATTGATACAATTAACTTACTCCACCCATAAAAGACACCAAAGGGAAAGAAATACAAACAGCCCATTTAGCGGTCCAGCAAGAAAGAAGATAAAGGTGATACCTTTGATAATCGGCGAATGGAATTTGTGCACCTTGATGGACAGTGCTGGCCCAGGCAGACCACAGCAAAGAACAACTCTAGTTGGCAGAGCGCTTAATCGGTACAAAGTCGAGATTGCAGCTCCGAGTGAGACTCGCCTTGCAGAGGAAGGACTCGCCTTGCAGAAGAAGGCCAATTAAAAGAAGTTAATGCTGGCTACACTTTCTTCTGGAGTAGACGCAAGAAAGACGAGAGGCATGAAGCAGCAGTAGGTTTCGCAATCGAATCGCGCCTTATCCGCAAGCTCTCAGGACTTCCAAAAATCATAAAAGAGTCTGATGACGCTGGGACTTCCTTTATGTGGTAAGAGGCATGTGCCTATGCATTCACAATGAGCGACCCAGATGAGGTCAAAGACAAGTTCTATGATGATCTGGACTCTGTGATTTCTGCTACATCCCGGACAGACAAACTCATCCTCCTGGGAGACTTCAATGCTTGGGTGGACACAGGCCACCAAACCTGAGAAGGAGTGATTGGGACTGAAGGAGTAGGAAAGTGCAACAGCAATGGCCTCCTCCTTTTGAAGAAGGTTGCAGAGGATGAAATGCTGACCATGAACACAATCTTCCCTTTGCCAACTCACAACAAGACGTCATGGATGCATCAACGCTCCAAACACTGGCATCTCACTGGTTATGGCATAGTAGGAAGGAAGTACAGACATGGTGTTAGAGTGATAAAAGACTATGTGCTGGACATGTCATAGGGTACTATTTTTTATATGTACGCTGTCTGACAACATTCCTGGCCTTCCCATAAAATGCCCTTTTGAGCCCAGTGTTTCAGTAGTCTCCTTTAGTGTAGGTAGTCCGTTTCAGTAGTCGCCTGTAGTGTAGGTAGTCCGTTTGCCCAGTCGCGTTAGCCAGGTATTTCTTCAAAGTTAGGTACCGGAGATTATTGCATTCACTCTGGCCACCAAATGTCGACGCCGCTACCGCTTTCCCATACTATATGTGTGTAAAGTAGCTTATTTCTGCGTGAGCTCTCATTCTGAGGTCTACATGAACTAGGAAGAACAACTCTGCAACAAATGTAATACCATATCACATTTAATGATAATGAAAAAATGCATATATTATGAGCTATTATGGAAAGTTCATTGTTCAATACAATGACATGAAGGTGTGTTTCATTGAATGCAATAATCTTCATATGGTAAAACACTAAAAATGGATGGACAGGTGACTTCATTGTTTACAAACATGAAATGCACGATTTCAATCCGAAATAAACAAATATCCATTTCAAAATATGTTATGAAAATTATGTCAAAATGAAGGAAAATGACAAGACTACATACCTGCAACAAATGTAATACCATATCACATTTAATGATAATGAAAAAATGCATATATTATGAGCTATTATGGAAAGTTCATTGTTCAATACAATGACATGAAGGTGTGTTTCATTGAATGCAATAATCTCCGGTACCTAATTTAAGCCCCCCAGTGGAAATCTTCCACTGACCGTTCCAAGGCGGCTCTTCTGTGGCGATTTATTTATGTTGTTGTTTGTTACTTACTGTGTGTATCACTTGTGTCTTTTGGTTTTGGATGGCCATATGGCCATTTTGTGGGAAAGTAACTGTAATTATGGCCTTCCTTTGTTTAGGTTTCCATTATGGTCTGGTCGCTTAATGTTTGTATTTCTTTCCCTTTGGTGTCTTTTATGGGTGGAGTAAGTTAATTGTATCAATTCCTGATCTTTGTTTTACTTCTACTTTGAAGAAATACCTGGCTAACGCGACTGGGCAAACGGACTACCTACACTACAGGCGACTACTGAAACGGACTACCTACACTAAAGGAGACTACTGAAACACTGGGCTCAAAAGGGCATTTTATGGGAAGGCCAGGAATGTTGTCAGACAGCGTACATATAAAAAATAGTACCCTATGACAGACAGATCACAGGCTTTTTTTTTTTTTTCAGATCATTATTTGGAGCAGAAA
Source organism: Lucinisca nassula (assembly GCA_963580285.1). NCBI lineage: Eukaryota > Metazoa > Mollusca > Bivalvia > Lucinida > Lucinidae > Lucinisca > Lucinisca nassula. The sequence continues at coordinate 76,794,840 of OY757014.1, forward strand.
TAAGAAAAAATTCAAAAATTTTTCGCTTTTTCGGCGGTAAAGTTTATAATGTCGTTGTATAGGCGTGTTTTCGTAATGAGCCGTATATTTTCTGCGCCCACATATAAAACCTAACCGTAGGTTTTAGGTATGCAATAAAAAGCCGTAACCTATACAAAAACTTTAACATGCATATCTCAATCAAAGTTCAAAGTGTTTGATCTTTACAACGGGAGTCATATCATTGTTACTATACTTTGTCAGATGTAAAGTAATACCACATATCAACTCCCAATAACATAAATTTTAGGGATCAAATGTTTAAATAAATATGTAACATTCTATCACTGTGACCTTCTTAAATTCCTGTATCAGCGGCAGCAGCAGTCACATGATTGCAACTATATAATATGACATGTATTACCACATATCAACTCCCAATAACATAAATTATAAGGATCAAATGTTTTAAATATATATGGGGTTTACATGGGTAAACCTGATTTTTTTCTTATTTCTGCACTAAAACATAGATTGTGGGTACTCGCTAGAACCGGCTCGATAAGGCGGTTCTAACGAGTTCCCACAATCTATGTTTTGAGCAGAAATAAGAAAAATATCGCATTTTTTCATCTTATTTTTTTTTTTTTTTTTTTTACTTTTCGGCGCTAAAATTTACACTGTATCTGCATAGGCTTGTTTTCGAAATGGAGAAGAGGAAGCTGATTACGTTCCTTTCCGTTGCGTTAGTATTGCATATGGAATATTTGGTTTGCTCTTTCTCTTGGTGTCATTTGTAGGCTGTTTCTTTAATTTGGTGTGGCACTTTATTACGGAACCCGAGAAGGGACATGAATTTTTTTATATAAGTTGTGCACACAAAATACAAGCTATTATTATCTTGTTCGCACAACATATTATCTTGTGCGCATAAGCTATTGTTTTGTGCGGACAACATAATATCTTGTTCGTACAAAACATTATCTTGTGCGCACAAGATATCCTTTTCGCGCAACTTAATATCTTGTTTGTACAACATATAAAAATAAAATTGAATGTCCCTTCCCGGGTCGTACTATTTGGCCATCTTCATTAGTATAGCTCCTGTACATTGCACATAATTATCACACTTACGGAAATGGCGCTGCCAGACGGTTCTACAAGCGCGGAAGCTGAATTACTTGATAACTACAGCTATGTTTTGCAGGGTTGCAAGGTTTTGTTGTTTTTTTTTTGTTTGTTTGTCTGTTGTTGTTGTTGTTGTTTGTTTGTTTGTTTTTTTTAACCCTTATACTTGTATTTGGTGTAACTTTCGTTTAGGTTCTTTTTGCTGTACTAGTAGTATGTAATTGACAAACATCTGAGTACACCCACTGTGATAGCAGCCCATCGTGTTATTCTTTCTTCCATTTCGCCTGAAACCCAGAAGGAGGCACAGATGGTCTACATTATATATACTCCAGATTTACAGGATGAAGGCAAACACTGTAATCATGTAAATACGACAGGGGCCTTTAACCTGCACATGGAATGACTCTTCCTGCAAAGGGGGCTTCCTGTTAACGTTAACGCCCCGATAAAAAGTACGGTGCATTTAAAGACATTCCTCCCTGCAAATGATGCCAATGGAGCGTGTTTGGACGCCGAAGTGTTATCACCGCTGCCGGGGATCGAACAGGGGACCTCTAGAATCAGAGGCAAGTGCGCTAACGACTGAGCTATCTGCTAATAAAGTCAGCTGTGAGTGTTTGAGTTTTACGTCTCACCAACAGGTAAGGTCATATGGAGACGGGACCTCGGTTTAAAGACTCATCCGAAATTCTGGAGAAGCCCGGGATCGATCCTGCGACCCCTGGTTTACATGGCGAGTAACATAACCACTACACCACGGAGGTTTCAACAGTCAGCCATAATGACAGGGGTCAGCGACAATAATGAAACACTAGTATCAGTTGCAAAAAGTCGAATTTTGAAACCTATAAAAAACATAATCATTTTAAGAGAAATAAGAGGGGTCCTAAAATCGAGCCTTGAGGAACTCTCGCGTACATTACGATAACACATCCGTGTGACATAAAGCATTCTTTCATATCTCCAAAATGGTTACTTTTCAGATGAAAAATTATGTTATTATTCTTATTTATATTCCAAACATAGGTTGTGGGTGCTAGTTGGGTAGTGTCGGAAATTGAAAATGGTAGGGTCGGTGTTTTAATTTTTTAGTTTGTTCTTTTCTTGATAAAAAAGTAGAGTCGGGGTGGGGCTGAAGCAGGGTAGGTCGGGTGAGTGGAAACACAGCGATTTGTTACAAGACAAGAAAATAAATACAAGTTACGTTCAGTAATTACAAAAGTTACACATATGCAATAGGTAAAATTATTTTCATTGAATAAATATTGTCAAGTGATTTACCATTTCAGAGATATATGTACAGTGAAACGTATCAAGGGTATGAAATTAGTGAACAAACGCATTTCTCTTTATTCGCAAAATACGAACTTATTACCTCCTAAACCTAAGACGTCTTTACGTCACATTAAACTAAGTATTCAAGAATTTCATAGGAAGTTTGTTTTGGCTCCAGCTGATAAGGCCGCTGACAATGTGCTCGTTGTTTGACGGCTTCACTATGTTAACACTCTTCAGCAAGAACTTGGCGGTACTAAGGCATATGAACTTTAGCCTTTAGCTGTAGAGAGGGCTTTAGTTGAATACCAAATTTGTCATTCAGCCACCAAGTTTGCTGTCTGTGTTACAGAAGGCCAAGACAAGCTTCCTACGTTAAATTGGCTACCTAAACTTCACACAAGACCATACAAAGCCCTATTATTGCAAATTCAAGCTCTTGTACCAACACTGAACTCTCCAAATTATTAACTTCATGTTTTACTGCCATCAAAAAACATGTGATAAAATATTGTGACAAAGTCTTCTAAAGATCAGGTAGAAATCTGTTTTGGTCTATAAAAAATTCTAATGAAGTTTTAAATAAATATTGAAATCCAGGTCTTCAGGTCTGTCTACTTATGATTTTTCCTCCCTTTACACTACACTTCCTCATAATTTTGACCCCCTTGAACTCCACTTTTATATAGTAAAACTGGGACTTCCGGGGGTATACCTTATTTTTCTGCTCTAAAATATAGATTGTGGGTACTCGTAAGAACCGCCTCGATGAGGCGGTTCTAACGAGTGCCCACAATCTATATTTTGAGCAGAAATAAGAAAAATATCACAATTTTTCATCATAAAATTTTCATTTTTTCGGCGATAAAGGTGAAAATGTATTTGTATAGGCGTGTTTGTGTAATGTTATAAAAGAAAAACTTAATGATTTAATTGAATGGACATTTCGTAGGGAAGACTCCCTCTTTCTTTCATGTAATGTAAGAAATGCTTTTTTCACTTCTGAAGAGCATAAAAATTATACTTTATGGTCAAGTCAGAAAGTGTGTGAAGCTCTCACCTTTCTACTTGACAATATTTACATTAGATTTGGTACGAAGTTATTTAGACAAGTTGTGGGTATTCCGATGAGTACTAACTGCGCACCCCTTGGGGCTAATCTGTTTTTGTTTTGTTATGAGAGAGATTTCATGATGCCCATTTCTGCGGAAAACCAGTTTGAAATCACTTCTAGATATTTGGATGATTCATTAAATATTGATAATACCTATTTCGATGGTTTGATCAGTCAAATTTATAACCCCCCACCCACCCACCCAAGACCTTCAGTTAAATAAAGCAAATTCTTCTGATACCGAGGCCCCGTTTTTGGATTTACATCTATCTATTGTAGATATTGTAGATTGGTTTTGTTTCTTGCAAAATTTATGATAATCGCGTTGATTTTGATTTTGAGATTGTACATTTTCCTTTTTTGGATGGTGATGTTCCTCGTGCGTCATCCTATGGCGTTTATATTTCGCAATAAATTCGATTTGCCAGAGTGTGTAGTCATGTAACTGACTTCAATACTCGTAATAAATTGTTAACGGCTAAACTTCTTAATCAGGGTTATCGGTACCATAAACTACGCAAAGCCTTTTCAAAATTTTATGGACGTCATTCTGATTTAATTTCAAAATTCAATATTGGACTTAAATCTCTTCTGCAACAAGGTCTATCGGAACCCGAATTTTATGGTGACTTAGTATATAAATTCAGAAAAATATATAACCACAATGACTTCAGCACCCAATTTCGTAAAATCATTTTTCGATATAAAAAGATTGGGTACAACATAAATGTTATACGACACACTGCATGCATGGTTGTTAAACCAATCACGGTTGACAAGTTTGCTTCCCTCTTTAATTGCACGCCGGTGGGTCAGGCCTCAGATTCTATGACGGTTCCTAGAAGCCCCTGTGGTGTAGTGGTTACGCTACTCGCCTTGTAAACCAGGGATCGCAGGATCGATCCCGGGCTTCTCCAGACTTTCGGATGAGTCTTTAACCCGAGGTCCCGTCTCCGTATGACCTAAGCTGTTGGTGGACGTAACACTCAAAACACTCACTCACTCTATGACGGTTCCAGCGTTAAGGCTTACTGAGAGTTAGAGCGATCTAATTCAATGTAACGTTGGCTGGTGCCTGATACTCTGTCTCTGGTCGGGCCCATCGGATTCTAACTGTTGGTTTTCTTTTGCTCCGGAATTTCAGTGGTTTCTTGCTGGCGAGTCCTCACCGTGGTTGTTTGATTTTTTGTGTTCACGGAGATGTTGCACTAATGAATTAGGAGGCCTTCATGCAGTCAGAACAAATTATTGTCTAAATCGATATCGCGACGGAAGTAAGGGCGAGGATTGTGACCACGTAAAATCGATTTCGTTTCTGCTGACCGTTTCAAGGCGGTTCTTCTGTCGCGGTTTATTTTTGTTATGGTTTGTCTTTGGGTGTTTGCGTCTCTTATATTATTTTATTTTGGATAGCCTATTGGCCATGTTGTGGGAAAGTAACTGTCCTTTTGGCTTTCCACTGTTGGTGTTTCCATTGGGGTCTGTTGTTTCATGTTTATGTTTCTTTCCATTTGGTGTCTCTGATGGGAGCTGTGGGTTAATTGTATCGATTCCTGATCATTGCCTCCACTTCTTTCTGAGAATTTTTATTATCCAGAATACCTCAAGCCATGCTTGAAATACTAAGTTCTGGGTTAAAGTGGGACATAACAACCTGGGGAGGTGGATCTTAAAGTAACAGAGGCATTGAGATATTACGCATCATGAAGTTTTCAGTGATGTATTCTGGTACAGTATTGTAATCGACTTTAAACATAAATCTTTTTAAGTATAGACGATCATAAATGGACGAAATCTTTAAAGAGTTCACTGCTCCATTTGAATCTGCTACTTTGTAATCAAGGATTATTCGACATTCTCGCTTCTGTAATTTAAAAACCATGAGCCTGTGTTATTAGCTTATTATTCCGTGTTGCCACTTGCAACTCCTCTTACAAAAGTGGACCATGCAGTCTTTTTGAAACTTTGCAGATTTTAAACTATGCATATGCTTTGGTATATCCATGGATTTTTATAGATAGATAGATAGATAGATAGATAGATAGATATATAGATATAGATAGATAGATAGATAGATAGATAGATAGATAGATAGATAGATAGATAGATAGATAGATAGATAGATAGATAGATAGATAGGGCATCTTAAATGGTTGCAGGTGAAGAAATATATTGGGCTGCATGATGCTTCCACGCAGAGCTTAAACCTATCGCACATGAGAACTGGCAAAACGCTTAGATTCTAAGCCTGTCCAGCAAAAGTGGTGCGAGTCGGAACGTCCATGCATATAAACCGTATTGGTTTCATTGGAAGACAGGGCTTGAGATGTCATTTCGTCTCAGTGTCGGGTAAAAGTCCCATGAAATCGGAAGCAACGTCTCCAAAATGACCTATACCGTGTTGACGGGGACGTTAAAGGTGCATTATTGAGCTGTCGGAAAAAAAGTGCTTAATTTTTTTTTTTACATATATCGGGTATTTTTTGTTTAAATAATACAAATGAATGAGTTTTATGCAATACTGCGAACATTAAGTTTTATGAGACGGTTTTCCTAACTATGCTACGAACACAGTTAGTCTATTTTTAATTTCGCGACAAAAAAACAACGCGCGTGAATAATGACGTCATGCGGTAAATACCTAGAAAGGTATGCAGGGGTCATCTCAAATTGTTGTGACAAGTCGTAGTATAGTGAAATTCTTGCAAATTCCAATGTAAAATGGAGTGAAATTCCGCCATTCTCTCTCTCTCTCTCTCTCTCTCTCTCTCTCTCTCTCTCTCTCTCTCTCTCAGCATGCCATGGCGTACACGTTCCTCAGTGCTCTCTCTCTCTCTCTCTCTCTCTCTCTCTCTCTCTCTTTTTCTCTCTCTGAAAGTGCTATGGC
>OY757014.1:76801425-76817232 GCA_963580285.1 Lucinisca nassula
TGCCTTGACCTGCTCCATCCTTCGAATGAGAGGATGTAAGGTGAAAATCTTAATCCTGCCCAAACAGCACCAAAAAGATTGTTTTTCTTCTACACTGTTTTTTGTAGAAGTAAAAGCCATACAGGGCTAATGTTATTTGTTAACGGTATAAGACAGAAAATAAATATTCTATGTATATATCGTCGGGCCGACGCTTGACCGACATTGTACGCTGACTGGTGTCTTCTATTAAAGTTAAAGACCCCTACCTCAGTTTAGTTTTGTATTGGACTAACGGACCAGTCAACACTATTTTATGTCATTTTTGAGCTGGTCAGTTTACCTGTCCACACTTTTCCTGGGCAGGCTTATACGTAAAGCCACGGTCACAAATCACTATTCGATCCCCGCCCGACTACTCGGGGACTGCGATGGGGTGAGATTGGGCTGGAGTCCGGTCGGCGTCCCGCCGTACGTTGGGGCGTCGGTGGTGGTCGGGAGGGGCCCGGTTAAATTTTAACTCGTAGTTAAAATTCTCCCCGAAAACTCACCGACTTCTAGCTCGGTGGCACATCGATAAAAGTTGAGCAGAGCTCGTACCGACGTCGATGTCGATGGCATCGGCTGGCATCCGGTAGTCGTAACGCGGACCCCGACCAATCAGATAATCGGGCAGTAATCGGCCGAGGCCCGACAGATGATCAAGCGGAATCCGCTGGACGAATCCCGGTTTCGACTGGCGCCGCTCGATCGCTGATTGACGCTCGACTATATAAGGGCCCGATCTCCGATGGGTGCCAGTTTCTAGCAGACCAGTAGGAAGCATTGTAAACGTTTGATAACTGCCCATGCAAAGGATGGTACACGATACATTGCTTCATCCACCATCAGCGGCAGCAGTTCTTCTCCCGCACACAAGGTTGAAAGACCTCATTGGCACTGTGCCGAGCCCTAAGCAGCCACTCCTGTAACCTCCGGATCCTTTCCTGGGGTGACGGTAGGTGCAGTGGTGGGATAAGAGGCATCTTGTTCCGCTTTTCTTCGAAAGTTTTCCTCGACGTCAAGAAAAAGGATGTTCACCCACCAACAGAGCTGACCCATTTGTTGTATAGGCAGGAGAGGATGCCGTTTATATACCCCTGAACAACTGGACAATTCCCGGCGGGGTAAACCCGTCCCTTGTCCGGCGGCCGGGAACATGGCGGACATCTGCGGAACATCGACCGATGCTCGGGGACTAGTAACAATCGCCGGGTGTACGGTCGGTAACCTGCAGTGCACCGGCCTATTTCCGCCCGGCGTATACGCCGATGCTTCCCCGCAAAATTTAGGCTGACATCGCCCGATTCCCGGCGGATGTCTCTCTAGGCCCCACACGGCATACTTTTTGCCAAAACCGAGCCAGACACCCATTTCTCGGCTTGGACTGCTCGACCGACCACAACGTATAGTATAGCTCGGCCGGGGTACGCCGAATTTGTGACTGAGGCATAAGCAGTTAACCAGTACAGTGCACACTCTTTCGCCACTGACACTGCCCTTCTTGAATCAGCGGATGCCCAGTGGTAGAGAATGGCCGTGGAAAATATTTCATGATCAATCTCCACGAAAGAATGTTGCCGAACCGGCAGGTACCGAACACGCGCCTTTCTGATCACCAGTCAGACGTTCATCATACTGAGGTACTGAGGCCGATGATTATCATACGAGATATTTTGGCCAGCAATAATCAAGTGTATATAAATGTAAAGTGCAGATAACTCCATGTCAACAGACATACAACGTCTAAACAACGTCCAAGTCAACAGACATACAACGTCTAAACAACGATGCATTGACGCTGACGCAGCAAAGTCGATGCAACAACGAAATTGGCATAGCGTGTAGCATCGGCTCCGGAACTTGTTACTCAAAAGTACCAGATTAATGTGGAAAATGATCATACCGACGGTAACGGGCCTCCGTGGCCTAGTGGTTAAGAGTGCTGACTCTTGATCATTAGGTCTCTCACCGCTGTGGTTCGAGTCTCGCTCGGGTCATATGTGAGACGCCAAGTTCTGCAACGGAAGGTAAGGTGGTTTTTCTCCGGGTACTCTGGTTTTCGCCCATCTCTGATTAACGATCGCTCGATACGGGTGAAATAATCTTGAAAGGGCCGTAAAACCAAAATAAAAAAAAAAAAAAATAAATAAATAAAAAAATACGGACGGTAGGTAATGACTTAATTTGCCTTTATTACGTAAAGCTAGAACCTAAAACCACTTCCCATCACGTGAACAAGTCCGTGAAATTAAGACTCCACTAAACCCCATTTTATATAAAGAAAACTGGGGTTTACGGGGAATAACATTAATTTCCTTAGTTCTGCCCCAAGACATAGGCTGTGGGTACTCGTTAGAACCGCCTCAATGAGGCGGTTCTAACGAGCATCCAAAACCTATGTTTGGAGTACAAATAAGAAAAACATCACAAATCTTCAGCAGAAAAAGATGCCTTTTTTAAGGTTTGAGAAATTTACTATATCCCACGGATGTGTTATCCTAATGCCATATTAACTGAACTTATTTTCTCTGAAATTCTTGAGCAGACATTTTGGAAAGCTTTGAAAAGGTTTGAGGGTCACTGATGAGGCCTTATTGGCCGAACTAGCTTTTCTGGCCCAGAAAACATGTACACTTCATATGTTCCAGTTTTGTGGTGCATTCCTTGCTTCCAAAGGATACTACACTTTCGGATGAGTCTTTAAACCTAGGTCCCGTCTCCGTATGGCCTTAGCTGTTGGTGGGACGTAAAACTCAAACACTCGCTCACTCACTCACTCACCCACTCACTCACTCCAAAGGATAACCATTTCTAGAACATATTTATCGTCACTATAGCTGGTGTCTGGGAATGTGTGGCGGTCGTAAAAAGTCTCTCTGCCCAACATCATAGTGTAGTTTATATTTTCTTGCCCTTCCATTGGTGAATTTTGAAATTTTTGAGGGTCACTGATGAGGCCTAATTGGGCAAAACTAGCTAGTCTGGTCCAGAAAACATGTACACTCCATATTTATCCCCACGTTTTTCGAAGAAAAGATGGGATATTGTTATCGCCTCTGTCTGTCCGTCCGTCCGTCTGTCCGGCTATCTCCTCCTACACCGTTCAGATATTCGTTAAGATATGAAAGAATGCACAAAGTCATACGGGTGTAACATCGTAATGGCTAATAGACAATGATAATCAATTTGAAAAAAAAAAAAATAATAATAATAAAATTCTTTCATGGGAGAGCAGAAAACAAAACTGTAGTAACAATGTACATGTATTTTCTACAAGATGTGCCTTTTATAGCTAATGGTACAAGTCTACTGCACTATATGTGTGGCAGATAGTCGATGGAAAACAGAACCCTGACACCAAACATAAACATAAAGTCGGAATAGGCCTCATGAATCATCAGTGTTTGGGTAAAAGTAGTTATATGTAGAATATAGAAGTGTAGGCAATGATCAGGAATCGACACAATTTACCCACAGCTCCCACCAGAGTTACCAAAGGGGAAAGAAACACAAACATGAAACAACAGACCCTAATGGAAACATCAATAGCGGAAAGCCAAAAGGACAGTTACTTTTCCACAAAATGGCCAATTCGATATCCAAAACAAAATAAAATAAGTGATACAAACACTCAAAGACAAACCATAACAAAAATAAACAGCGACAGAAGAACCGCCTTGGAGCGGTCAGTGAAACGAATTCCACTGGGCTGGGCGAGAGAGGGGCTTTAATCTTAAAGAATTTATCTAACCTGTTGTTTATGAGTGAAATGTATCTCTCGCTAAGCACTTTATTCATAGAAACAAATTTGTTTTCGTATATACAATATTTTGCTAAAACAGAGAGAGAGAGAGAGAGAGAGAGAGAGAGAGAGAGAGAGAGAGAGAGAGAGAGAGAGAGAGAGAGAGAGAGAGAGAGAGAGAGAGAGATGTAATTGACCACTTCTGCTTTACCACCGTGTGAAAATAGTATTTTACGATCCTCTAGCGATATTTCTGGATTTACATTTGTGGTCAACCATGATTAAAGTTCAGTCTAAAACGTTCTTACTTTTGGGCATCTAAGAAATAAATAATGGATTTTTTTCTGGTTGTTCATTACAGTAACTACAAACCTGATTTTATTAATTTTAAATAGAAATGAATGTGTTACTAATTTTTTATTGTTGATTTTGTATTGAAAGTCGCGTAGTTTTATCTCGTGAAATGTCTTTAATGCTCTTTTTCCACTATATCTCCTATCGCCGCTTGCCATTTTGTTTGTGTAATGTATTCGTTTACTCTAACCAAAATATCATAAATAGTCTACTCCCTTTCTTTGAACTAATCAAGTCTTGAAAGTATATGTTACAAACTACATTTTGTTTAAATTTAACAGCAAATACACGATTCATGTGAATTTGATCTTTTCATACTTGAGAAATACTATTTACTACATGGTGGTAGTCTAAAAATGTGACCCTTATATCATATTTCGCCTTTAACTGTTCAAAACTATAAAATACCACTTCCTCACTAGTAAGATCGTAAATTGCTCTTATGCCCATATCGCACCTATTTCTTAAAAACAATTTCCCATTGCCAATGTGGTCTTTATGTCATAATGGGCATATAAGAATTTGCTTTAGGTTTTCTACGGGGACAGGTTTACAAAATTCTGACAAGCAGAAAATCCTTCCAAAAATGGATTTTTGTAGGTTGAAACTAAATTTCGCCGCATAAGATTTGGTTTGGACATACCTTATGATCACAAAATACTCAACAGCCTGGGAGCGCAGATCTTGTGACACTCATGTGATTCTGCTTGTTTATGACCTTACCAGATCATGATTAAATGGTCAACAAATAGATCTTATCTTGGGTTTAGCATGACCTTTGGCTAGGTGAATCACATGAACCTCCTTCGCAAGCTACTGGTACATTGATTAACTATCCAGTGAATTAAGTCTTTTCTGATTGAGAGAAGTCAGACAGTTGCACTTGAATGTGAGTACTCAGATGAGGTTCCAGTTTCTTCAGGTGTACCACAAGGATCAGTTCTAGGCACAATATTATTGTTATTATACCTTAACGACCTGTCCGACAATGTGCGGTCCAGGGTTCGCCTACTTGCTGGTGACACTGGGGTGTACCTGACCATAATTCTCACTGATTATTCGGTCACCCTCCAGAGGGACTTAGACCGCCCCATCATAGAATCTCACTGGGACATGGAATCCAAACATAGAAAGGCGGCATAATGCTGCGTTTTACCAGATCTGCACTTCTTGTTTAAAATGCTGGTATTTAAGTGTTAAACTAACAGTTTTAGATTACAACTAGGATGAAAATTATTTTAGCTACCCTTTATATTACAGCGAAAGTAAACTTTTGTGAACGGAAAAGAAATTTATGAAGGTACTTTTATCTCAGGACATCTTAAGTTTCCTCAATACATTTGCACAAGAAAAATATAGATGAAAGATTTGCAAGTTGATTTTCCCCCAAAATATAATCCTGATTTCCGTTTAAAAATCCATGTCCCACAAGAAAAAGGTTTGGAGGTATCAACGGTATTACAGCAAGTACTTTCTTGCATTAGCAACATCCCTGTGCCTTTGAAAATAAATGAAATTCTGTATTTTTCACTTTTACCAGGAAAAAAAGGAAACCGCTTAATAGACTTTTTAAAAGTTACTAAACAGCTGCAGATCAATAGTTCACATCAAATACTAACGACTCGGACAAAGCTTTCTATCAAAAAGGCTACCTGAATTGAAAACCAGATTTTTTTGACATGTTTATTCTCGATGGGCGCCATCATATCCTTTTCTTGCGGTAAATCTGAAATGCTGAGATTTCATCAATTATGCCTTCCACATTTTATTTTCCCCCATCATCAGTAAAATACCTTGAAAAGTCAGCTATGTAGCCTTCTTCCTGCATATACCATAATGAAATCGCCTATCTTGGAAGCCTGTCATCACTGATAAATTAGTGTATCTGTCAAATTGAAGAGATGTCCATCTTGCCAAATGCAAAAACGTATTCATACGCCTTGGAACTAATTTCCCCCAAAAAAACAATAGTACACCATTGTTTTAAATTTAAAACATAATATTCATATTTGAAACTGTCTTGCGCCTAATTTCACGTACTTTCTAACATAATTTGTTCGTTAATTCATGAATAGTATGCCTTCATTTCTGAACTAGTTTCTACGTGTAACATTGTCCTGTTTGTGTTGTTCAGCCCTGTACCTAAGTAAACAAGTTGAAAAAGGTAGATTTCTTTTTTAACTTCTTTCAGCAAAACATATTAAAAGCATTGGGCTTCTATAAATTTTTTACCAACCCGCACATTGGTAAGTAGGTGACACAACAGATCATTAATTGGATTAGATAAATATGTCCAAACATCAATTATTTGTTTATGGTGACTCATGTGAACCAATGTAACAAATCAATGGGTAAAAATCACTGCTATAACATAGCAGTTATTGGAAGTGATCAGAAGCCTTTTGGACAAAAATCCTGGTGCTGAACAGGCTGCTTTCATTCTTTCAGTTCAAATATGGGGATAGACTGTTTTTATCTTCATTTATTTATTTATTTATTTATTTTTATTTTTATTTTTGTTTTGGATTTAATTCCAGTATCAAATCACCCACCCAGTAAACACAATCAATAATACAGTGAAACTTTGGTGCAGTGATTCATAATTTTTTATAAATTGCATGAATGAAATATATAAAATGAAATACTAAAAGCACCAAATAAGGTCAATCATTTTACAAGCTAAATGCAAGAAATTGCAACACCTCAACCCAATCAGTGATCTTACTGCCAACTTGGTAGAACTGGTCATTTTTGGCTACCATACACTGAATTTAAAAATAGTACCAGGTTAAATAATTACATTTTTTGGGGGGTGGGGGGAGGAATCATTAATTTTCAGTAGTATTTAGGTATTTTACTTGAAATTCCACTCTTGCAGTGCCTAAAGGCAACCTTTAGCCACAATTCTATGATAGTATTTTACACATTTTTGTTCTGTGGATTAAGATATCATTTTTTGCAAAACCAAGGAAAAATGCAATAAATTACTAACATGGTGACTTTCCAATAAAACTATTTTGCTTTCATATTCTTACATTTACATGGACTACCATCTGATGAAAAATCTGTTTGGGTAACTATTTGCAAATATGATTTTTTCATTACCTCAAATGTAGTGAAATAACTGTATGGAGGAACCTTAAATCACCTTCTTTAAAGTAGCTTCTTGTTGTCTGGCGTTACTAAACCGTACAAATGTGAAATGGTTAGAATATACAAGATAAAAATTGCAACATGTGTGCACGTGATGGCCGATTTCGAACAAAAAAAAAAAAAAAAAAAGAAGACCATCATGAAAACATGCCTATGCAATTTTGACCCTCTTAAACTCCACTTTTATCCAGTAGAATGGGGTTTATAGGGGTGTACATTATTTTTCGCATTTCTGCCCAAAACATAGATTTTTGGTCAGAAACCGCCTGGTCGAGACGGTTCCAACGAGTACCCAAAATCTATGTTTTGAGCTGAATTATGAAAAATAGCAGAATCTTTTATCTGAACATTTTCATTTTTTTTTGGTGGAAAAATGTTCAATTTATTTGAATAGGCATGTTTTCGTAATGCAAAAAAAAATACTACTAATAATAATAATAATAATGGCCTCACTCATAATTTTAAATAACTGGAGTATAGTATGCATATTACAGGACCTTCGTTTGAATAAACTCTCGTCAAAGGAATAAACACTTCTCAAAACATAAACTAACGTCTATTCTTGTTGTAAGTTTCACAAGAACGAAGTAGAAACTATTTCAGCTCACTGAAAAACAAACTTTATTTCGTAAACAAAAACAACAAAGAAAAAAAAAAAAAAAAAAAAAAAAAGAAAAACTTCCCATCACGAAAGGAAAGTTCCTTCCGTTGATTAGACCAATAGGGGACAGACCTTCTTCCAAAGTATTTTCAGTAATGAAACAAAGCGAAAGCAACGACAAAGAATTCTCAAAAAGAAATATGGCCCTGGTGTAGATTTCACATCTCCATCTGTTTCATGCAAAAATAGATTAATTCACGATCAGCACTAGCATTATAATCGATCCCTATGTGATGAAACCAAACATGATAATAACCACGGCCTTTCCTTCCAAACGATGTCAAAATGGTGTCAGTAGTTTCCAAATTTGCAATTTTGTGACGCAAGTAGCCGTACAGTTAATTCAGCATTTTTTTTCCAAGTTGCCGTACTTAAAAAAATCCAAGTTGCCGTACTTGAAAAATCCAAGTTGCCGTACTCCTCTGTATTTTGTTTTTTGAAAGAAAACTGCATTATAAAGCGGACGTTTCATACTTATACACAACTACTTTTCTAACCATCTGAAAGTTGTCCACATGAGTCTTTACTTTAATAAATTGCACTTGTAGACAGATTGTTTAACATTTTGATAGATAGATAGATAGATAGATAGATAGATAGATAGATAGATAGATAGATAGATAGATAGATAGATAGATAGATAGATAGATAATAAAGCGTAAAGAATATATATATAATTATTTCATCAGCCTAAATACTTTTGTAAGCCTTCATGAATGACGGTTAAACAAATAAAGCTCTTATATCTATCTCAAGACAGGGACATGGATCATTCACACAGAGCTCTTCGTCAATTACAAAACGATCCGGGATTACTAAATTTCCTTAATTAAAGCAGACCTTGATTCGAGAAATTCAAGGAATACTAGGTTTTACCAACCTCCCCTTTTTCATTTCCAATATGCATATGATCAGTAAGCTAGACGATGTGAACGGAAGATTGCGATTGAACTGGACTAGTTTGTTTGTAGGGGTCCCAGGGGGTGGCAGCATATTCTAGTTTAGGTCTAACTATTGACTTGTATGCTGTTGCCTTGATGTCCTTTGGGCATGCAGAGAGATTCCTGCGTAGGATAGGAAAGCAACTGTCTGACTGTCTGTCGTAGATAGCATGTCATAGTCTAGCTACTAGACCTTGATGTCATATTAACCAATTACCAACCTTCATGTGTGTTTTTATCAAATATGAAACCTTGTTAGACTTTAATCTTGTCTCAGACACCAAGGTCTAGTACAATGCGAATTTTACCTCGCAAGATCCTTGGTAAATGATTGATTACAGCTACAGTCATGAAATGTTTATTGCCTTTCTGTACCCCTTACCGAACACCAACTGATAAGGCAAACTGGCATTTTAGTCAGAGTATATCTTCCCAAGATCAAATAAGGGGTAGAAGAATATTACTTATTAACTTTAAAATATGATATCCGACTAGAAGCTAGTCTAAGCATGTCAGTGTGACTATTTCACACCAGTGTACTGTCTATAGCCAGGTTTTTTACTTTACTTCTGGCAATGGATGTTGTATGATGACTCCATTATCTTGCTTTTGTTGCCGATTCTGATGTACTCAGACTAAGTCTTGTCTGGGTGAAAACGCATCTGCCAGTCTCTCTCCCATGCTTGTAAATGATTCAAGTCCTTTTGAGCGACATCAACTCGGTACAACAGGCAGTGATCAGCGAACAGAGGAGACGCGTGGTGGCAAGTCGTTGATGTATATGAGGAAGAGGAGAGTGCCGAGCACTGTTCTCTGTGGAACACCAGAAGTAACGGGCGCAGACGAAGAAATCATCAATTACGACTTTCTGGTATTCATCAGCAATGAAATTCTTGATCCACTACTTTGTCTTGATTGGTATCCCGTAACAGCAGAGCTTGACTGCAAGTTGTTGTGCGGAATCTCGTGAAAGGCCTTGCTGAAATCCAGTAGGATGACATTTATGCGCTGTCTGTTGTTCATTCCGCCGGCTTGCTATCAGCTGGTACTCACATGCACCCCCCCCCCCCCCACCGAGCAGGGAGAACGACCCAATGTACAGCGAAAGAGCCGATTACTGTGCAGAGTTTCATCCTGCAAACCTGGAGTTTATGTAATAAACTGAGCGTGACAGCTCAGTGGTTAAGCCCAGAGTGGTTAGTGCACTTGACTCAGATGCCAGAGTCCCTCGGTTCGACCCGGCGATGATTATTTCGGTGTCTGAACACCATTTACAGCGATGGATGTCAAAGTGCGCACCGCCCTTTGGATCGGAACGTTTAACTGGAGGCACCGGCCCCCGCCCATAGGGGCTTGAAGAAATATATGGGCTGCATGATGCTTCCACGCAGAGCTGAATCCGGCCCGCACACTAGTACTGGTAAACCGCTTAGAGGATCTAAGCCTGTCCAGGAACCGCAGTGCGAGGCGGACCGCCCATGGTAATAAACCCTATGGGTTTCATTGGGCGACAGGGCTTGAGATGTCATTTCATCTCAATGTCGGGTAAAAGTCCCACAAAATTGGAAGCAACGTCTCCAAAATGACCTTTAAAGTGCTGACGGGGACGTAAAACCTCAAATCAAACAAACAAACCGGAGGCGCCCTGTTCAGGGAGAGTCATCCCCTATGCAGGTTAACTGTTTGTTTGTTTTGGGGTTTACGGCCAAGTCAACACTATTAAGGCCGTTTTTGAGCCTGTCAGTTTACTTTTCCTGGGCAGGCTTATACGTAAAAGGTAACCAGGAGAGTGCACATTCTTTCGCCAGAAACTGACAACTGCCCTTCTTGAACCAGCGGAATGGAGAGAATGACCGTAGAAAAGATTTCATGATCAATTCCCGCGAAAGAATATTGCCGACCCCGGCAGGTATCGAGCCTGCTTCCCCATGATCACCAGTCAGACGCGCATCCGACTGAGCTACCGAGGCCGTCGCTGTGCAGGTTAAGACCTCTACCGTAATTGCAAGATTGATGTGTGCTGTAAATCTGCAAGTAATGGTAAAATGTGGCCGATCCCAGTATCAGTGAATAGAAAGGTCCTGGTGCACGTTTGTTTGTTTGGTTTGAGGTTTAACGTCCCCTTCAACACTGTAAAGGTCATTTTGGAGACGTTGATAACAATTTTGTGGGACTTTTTCCAGACATTGAGATGAATGACTTCTCAAGCCCTGTCGCCCAGTGAAACAAATGGAAGGACTCGCATCGCTTTGCTTGCCCAGGCTTAGATCCTCTAAGCTGTTTACCAGTACTCGTGTTCGGGTCAGTAACAGCTCTGCGTGGAAGCATTGTGCAGCCCATATATTTCTTCAAGCCACAATGGGCGGTGCGAATACGGATAGTGTTTCTCTTTTGTTTCGGTATTAAAAAGTTCTTGCTCGGCTCCCATGGCGGGGCTTGAAGAAATAGGTCGGCTGCATGATGCTGCCAGGCAGAGCTTAAACCGACCGCTTAGGAGTATTGGTAAACCGCCTAAAGGATCCAAGCCTGCCCAGGCAAAGCGGTGCGAGTCGGGCCGCCCATTCATATAAACCCTATTGGTTACATTGGGCGACAGGGATTTTTTTTTTTTTTTGTTTTGGTTTTACGGCCCTTTCAAGATTATTTCACTCATATCGAGCCGATCGTTAATCAGAGGTGGGCGAAAACCGGAGTACCCGGAGAAAAACCATCTGACCTTCCGTTGCAGAACTTGGCGTCTCACATATGACCCGAGCGAGGATCGAACCACAGCGGTGAGAGACCTAATGATCAAGAGTCAGCGCCCTTAACCACTAGGCCACGGAGGCCCGTAGGCGACAGGGAATGAGATCTCATTTCATCTAAATGTCGGGTATATAAAAGTCCCACAAAATTGTAAGCTATGTCTCCAAACGTACTTATACAGTGTTGATTGGGACGTTAAACAGTGTTAATTTGGACGTTAACCCTCAAATCAAACAAATGAAAAGGTTATTGCTAGTATCGTCTAATTCTAACAAATACCCACATCATACATGTACTCTCACATGTATATCTTTGAAACGACCCCATGTCAATTTTCATCGATTCAGAAATTCATCATTAGATATTGACGGCAAAATGATCTTCTTGCCTGTAAATTGATGCGTTAGCATTTGATAACATATTAACATGCATGATAGTATTGTGTCAGTGCCGTTGAAAGTCAAATACTTGTAATTTGGACTAAAAATTCTACTTTCCTCAGATGAACCGGAGGTCGCCATCTTATTGTTCGCCGCAGTGATGTTTCCGGCGCTATTTGTCACGTGACAGGAATATTTTTTAGATTGGAATTCCCAACAACAACAAATAAACAAAAATGAAAACGACGATTTTCACAAAGTTCTGAAGTGGTATTTGGTTTCAGAAGATTACAAATGACAAAGCTACATGAATAGAAGAAATAAAACCGAAAAACACGCTTTTCATTTTTGAAGCCCGATAGCTCAATAATGCACCTTTAAACCTCAAATCTAACAGTGTGTGTGGGGAGGGCGTCATTAAACAACTTGGCAAAAAGGGTGAGAGATGCTTGTTTATAATACGGATTATGACGTGGCACGAAATTTTGTTGAAACTGACCGTTATGCCTTTGAGGCACAGGGAACACATGTACATATAACTAACCGTCAGTTCATCACACTTCAACATGGGTTTTTGCTGGATGTTATGTTCGTATACGTTTTATCTTTGCGTTTCAACTTCTATCTATCTATCTATCTATCTATCTATCTATCTATCTATCTATCTATCTATCTATCTATCTATCTATCTATCTATCTATCTATCTATCTATCCATCCATCCATCCATCCATCCATCCATCCATCCATCCATCCATCCATCCATCTATCTATCTATCTATCTATCTATCTATCTATCTATCTATCTATCTATCTATCTATCTATCTATCTATCTATCTATCTATCTTATCTAATCTAATCTAATCTATCTATCTTTGTCGTGGCTTGTTCTTTATTTCTTTCTTTCTTTTTCTTATTGCATAGGTGAGCAGCTATATATGGCTCAGGTGCATTAGACCATTCTCTGGACGTGACGTGTGAAAAAGACCTTGGGATTTGTTTGCTTGTTTGTTTGTTTTAAGGTTTTACGTCTCCGTCGGCACTATTAAGGTCATTTTGGAGACGCTGCTTCCTATTATGCGGGACTTTTACCCGACATTGAGATGAAATGACATCTCAGTCCCTGTCGCCCAATGAAACCAATAGTTAATGTGCACGGACGGTCCAACTCGCACCATTTGCTGGACAGGCTTAGACCTTTTACGCGGTTTCCCAGTTCTCATGTGCGGCCGGTTTCAGCCCTGATTGCATGGAAGAAACATGCAGCCCAATCTATTTCTCCAAGTCCCGATGGGCGGGGGGGGGGGGGGGGGGGTGTCAAAAAACATCGAAATCGCTTTTCACAAGAAGTCATGCGGCAATCCCTCTCAGGCGAGCAGCTAAGGTTCAGTCGAGTCTGCGCATAAGCGCAGTCGCTGCTCGCAACGTGTAGAAAAGACCGTGAGATAGCTTTTTGCAAGAAGTCGCGCGACTAACCCTCTCAGGCGAGCAGCTAAGGTTCAGTCGAGTCTGCGCATAAGTGCAGTCGCAGCTCGCGGCGTGTAGAAAAGACCTTGAGATAGGTTTTTGCAAGAAGTCACGCGACTAACCCTCTCAGGCGAGCAGCTAAGGTTCAGTCGAGTCTACGCAGCTCGCGACGTGTAGAAAAGACCTTGAGATCGTTTTTTGCAAGAATCAGAATCAGAATTGTTACTGGGGACACGTCCGACTAACCCTCTCAGGCGAGCAGCTAAGGTTCAGTCGAGTCTACGCATAAGCGCAGTCGCTGTTCGTGACGTGTAGAAAAGACCTTGAGATAGTTTTTTTGCAAGAAGTCATGCGCCTAACCCTCTCAGGCGAGCTGCTAAGCTAGGTTCAGTCGTATGGGGTGCCGTTTTACTATTTAATCCGTATTTATGGATATCCATAATTATTTGCGGATATCCATAATTCGAATTATGGATATCCATAATTCGAAATATGGATATCCATTATTCGGCTGATTTATGGATATCCATAAATCAAATTATGGATATCCATAAATCGAATTATGGATATCCATAAATCGATTTGTGGGTAACATTAATTTAGATCGAAATATGGATATCCATAAATCGAATTATGGATATCCTTAATGCGAATAATGGATATCCATTATTCGGCTGATTTATGGATATCCATAAATCGAATTATGGATATCCATAATTCTCCTCAGCAAATAAACCTAATGAATAATGACCTTCTCTTTACAAAAAAAAATCGACTATTCGCGTCAGATTTCCGATTTAGGTGTGTAATAAAAGCCGTGATAGAGGGGAGGTAATGTCGAATAGGCTTAGTGGTGGCCTATGGTGTGGGAGAGATATGTTTTGTTTGATTTGAGGTTTAACGCCCCCTTCAATATTATTTAGGTAATTTTGGAGACGTTGCTTCCAATTATGTTGGTCATTAAGCCTTCATTGTGATTAAATGACATCTCAATCCCGCCGGTTTCGGTAGCTCAGTCGGATGCGCGTCTGACTGGTGATGTGTTGACGGGGACGTTAAACCTCAAAACAAACAAACAAAAACAAAGTCTGACTGGTGATCAGGAGGAAGCGGGTTCGATACCTGCCGGGGTCGGCAACATTCTTTCCTGGAGATTGATCATGAAATCTTTTCTACAGTCATTCTCTCCCTTCCGCTGATTCAAGAAGGGCAGTTGTCAGTTTCTGGCGAAAGAATGTGCGCTGTACTGGTTAACTACTTCAGTCGTATGGGGTGCCGTTTTACTATTTAATCCGTATTTATGGATATCCATAATTATTTACGGATATCCATAATTCGAGCCATTCGACATCTTAAGCCCTGCCGCCCAATTAACCAATAGGGTTTATTAACATGGACGGGCCGACTCGTACCGCTTTGCCTGGGCAGGCTTAGATCCTCTAAGCGGTTTACCAGTACTCGTGTGCGAGTCGGTTTCAGCTCTGCGTGGAAGCATCGTGCAGCCCATCTATTTCTTCAAGCCCCGATGGGCGGGGGCCGTCAAGTAGAGTATTATATAGATATATGTTAATACTTTTTGTAACGACCATGTGCATTTTTCTCCATAAAGCATGCACGGATTGCCTGTTTGGATCATTATAATCTAACGTCCAAAGGTAAGGTGCGCAGTCCTCATAGAGGGGATTCCAGAGGTACCGGATGCGTTGGCCGGAATTTCCAGATCTTACGGCTGGTTCCGATATTTAACTGCGCACATGGCGGGCGTTCAGCGTATGCCGTCCGTTGCTTTGGAAGCCTTACGGGCTGAAAAGGCTTCACGGCAGATAGGTCCCTTAGACCGGCCATCATCTTCCAGCGATGATGAAGACCTTGAAGATTTTGAAGATTTTTACAATAAACAATCACGTGTTTTAGGGAGAAATCATTAAACCAAAGGCTTTGGCGGTGATTTATGGATACCCATAATTCGAATTATGGATATCCATAAATCGATCTGAATTATGGATATCCATAAATCGAATTATGGATATCCATAATTCGAATTATGGATATCCATAAATCAGAGGAATAATGGATATCCATAAATCGAATTAAGGATATCCATAATTCGAATTATGGATATCCATAAATCGAATTATGGATACCCATAAATCGATCTGAATTAATGATATCCATTAATCGAATTATGGATATCCATAATTCGATTCAAGGATATCTATAAATGCGGATTAAATAGTAAAACGGCACTCCATACAGTCGAGTCTGCGCATAAGTGCAGTCGCTACTCGCGACGTGTAAAAAAGGCTTTGAGAAGTTATGCGGCTTACACTCTCAGTTGCTGGT